>CATIWM010245859.1:0-29306 GCA_949671775.1 Mallotus repandus
TTAATTATTACTGAAGTTTATATTATTTATAGAAAATCAGAAAAATAAAATAAAAAATGAATTTCTATTTAACTAATAGCTAAAAAAGAAAAATCCTATAATAGGTAGAAGAAGAGGGGAAGAACACTGAAGAAAAAAGGGAATAGGAACCAATAGGTAGCAGTTTGCGTTATTGAACAATCTAAATCGTTTTGATGGGTTAATTTTATACTTGGATAAATTAAAACTATTAATTAAAATATATTATTCTTTGAGAACAAATATTTATTGTAAAATAGTCTAATTTAAATAAATATTTTGTAAATTGTCTAATTAAAATACAATTGACTTTAAAATTTAGTTAAAATATAATGTTGACAAAATTAATTAAATTTATCCAAATATAAAAAATTTATTCAAAATAAAAGTGTAGAGACTCAATATATAGAAAGAAAAGTACAGGGGCCAAATTTAAAAAAATAAAAATACAGAGAACTAAAATAGAGTTAAGACATATTTTAAATTTGAAAATGAGTTTATTTGAACTATTTGTAAAAGTATATATATATATATATATATTTTTTTTTTTTTTTTACGGTGTTATTTGCTCATTTGATAAGAGTTTAAGAGCTTTTTTTTTTTTTAACCTTTTGCCAAAAAAAAACACCACCGTGCTTTGCTGAGCCAGTGACTGAACTGTGAGTCTGTGACCACACCACCACAACTGTAGCGTGCATTTAACCCTATAGCATATATCTAAGAACCAAAAATCCTGTTGCTCAAATTAGGCCGCCACTATCTGCCACCGCAAACGACACTACCACCACCAACAGCACAAGCATCCGCAACAACACCACCGCTAACAGCAACCGCTAAAAGCATTTCCATTGTTAACGTTTAGTATCCGCCGTCTGATTCGCTTTTTCAAGTTAATGAGTTAGAGGTGTTTACTTCGTTTGGTGATTGGCAAGTCTTAAATTGTTCTAAAAAAGTTAAGGGATGATGACGACGATGATGGACACATTCAACTTTCTATCAGAGCGGAGCTGATTTGTGAAAATTTTCTTTTACATAACGTCAAGCATATATCAGACCCAACAACGGTAAGGATACGTTTCGTATTACATATAGCGTGGTGTATTGTAGTGAAAATGTTCGTAAAAATGACCCAACGGATTTATTTAGCTTAACAATCGCGACAAGGCTCTCTATTTTATCTTGCCCAGTGCATAGCATGGTATCTTTAAAGGACTTGGTGCCTTCAGCACAAACCAACATAAACGCACAATTCATATTACTGGACAAAGGCAGGATAACAATGGAAGGGCAGAACAAGACATGTCTGGCCCTGGTGGCTGACGAAACAGCTGCTGTTCACTTCCAGTTATGGGGAGAAGAGACTGATGCATTTGAGGCTGGTGACATTATCCGTTTAGCCAATGGTATATTCTCATACAATAGGAACAATCTTGTGCTGAGAGCAGGGAAAAGGGGAGCAATAGAGAAGGTTGGAGAATTTACTATGGCATATGTGGAGACACCTAACATGAGTGAAATTAGTTGGGTTCCTGACCCTAATAATTCGAAGAAATATGTGCAGGAGGCTGTTATTTCACCCTATTCTCGTATTTTTCCTCGCTCAGATTAATGGCGAACCAAGCTATTTAACACTATGCTTGGCAACACATGGAGAAGGGGAAGGGAAGGGAGGAGAAGGGAGTATAAAGGGAAGGGAAGGGAAGGGAGGAGAAGGGAAGGGATAGAAAATTTTTAGTTCCAACTGTATTTGGATGGTAAAAATTAAATGAAAAGGTAAAGTAAAGATAAATATTAGAATTGTGTTTGAATAAGTAGAAGGAGAATGAAATAATAATTGTAAAAAAATTATTAAACTAATATATTATATTTATATAATACACAGTCCTACATATTTATATTATATTATAATTTTGATATTTTAAACTATACACATTTTGTTGATTCCAAGAATATCAAATTATTATTATTAATTTCATCTTTTCTTTAATTAATTATACTTTTGCTTAAGTAGTTCGTCATATAAAATTTCATCACTTTCTACATATAATTCCAACAATAAAAAAAATTAGAAACAATTAAGAAAAGAAAAAATTCAACGTATAAATACATAAACATTCAAGAAAGTATTAATCAATAAATTAAAATATAAACAACACATAAAAATATAAATAGATGCAACATATTAATTTTAAAAAAAATATATAAAATAGTTATTTGAACTTGAAAACTTGGAACAAGCTAACCACAACAAATGTGAGAAGCAACAACAACAAATTAGAAAAGAAAGAAAATCTAAAAAATAAGAAAAAAAAACCTAAATATATAAAATTGTTATTTTAGAATTATCAATAAAATAATAGGGATAAAAATATTTACTTATATAAATTGTTTCCCTTTTTTAGGAGGAAAAATTTTTTACACCCCAATTTGGGGTGTAATAATTTTAGAGAAATGAGGAAAAATAATTCCCTTTCAATTCTCTTCCCTTTAAAAATATTTATAGTTGTCAAATAACATAAAATCTCATTTTCCTCTAATTCCCTTCCCTTCTCTTCCCCTTATTTTTCCTCATCCATGCATAGTGTAACTGTTTTGGTTTTGGTTTAGAGTTGTTAGCCCGTGCCATGTCAATTGAAGCACCTTGTTGGTGGGTGTGGTGCAGTAACAGTTTTTGTTGATCTGATGTGTTTATGTAACCTCTGATATGTATGAAACTTATTTCAGAGAGTTGAGATGATCTCGTGTTGCCATCTCCCCTCTCACTTTTTGTTCGTCTTGCAGAACACCAGGACAGAGTCCTTAAAAGGAACTGTAGTAATCAACTGCTCAATCACGGAACAACCAAGCCTCACGGGTCTTAATGAAAAATGAAAAGCTTTCCAACTGTATTGCAACAAAAATATTTTCCCCTGAGCTCTTTAAGCTTTCAATTAGGCAAACTGCATTAGCAAGGTTTCATTTTTGTCGGCAGAGGAGACTATGTTCGACTCCCCTCTGAATTATATACGATTTCTGAAAATCAATCCATTTAGGCTTTTCCAGGTTTAGTCATTCAAATACCCAAAAATTAAGGAGAAATTATGTTCAGAGGCAGACCGTTGTCAAATCCAAATTTAGTTTAAATCTCAATATCATTGATTCAATATGAACGAAATATCAACTAAATACTTTTTGTAATCGTTAGTATTACAATGAACAAAACTATCCAGCTTTCCTATAAATTATCGACAGCAGAACAAATACAATACTATCTCTTCTCAAACTAAATGTACATATTTTACACTCATCTAATCAACAGCTAAATCTTCTATCATTCTCGAGCTCTGTGTACACTGGATAAGGCTTTTGCTTTTTGTTTTTTTCTTTATTTGCAACTTGTACATCCAAAAGTACAACACAATCACCAAATCTGTGTCAAGTGGGAATCATCTTGCTTGAAAATGGACAGGGGCAACCCTCCTGAAGATATGGGAATTCTGTAGTAAGCACCATGAAATACAAAACTGGGTCTGGGAAACATCATATATATGCAAGTGAACTCCTGTCAAGGTCAGGCTGTGGGCGACCACGGGTTGGGGTAGGTGGTCTTTGTATGTTCAGCTCCTGGAGAATACAAGAGATAAATGTAAGTCCACCAAAGAGTGCTTTTTGGGATATGTTTATATATAAAAAATAACAAGTAATGTTAAGAATGTAAGCAAACATACTTGCATCCATGTATCATCCATGACACGTTCTGGAGATGTCTCGGGTGATTGAAGTGGTGGTGGCAAGGGATGAATCAATTTTGGAACCACAACTAAACCCCTGCCAACCACTAGTATAGCTCCAGCATTGTTTGCAGTCCCTAGAATGATATATGAAATTAGAATGCATATGCAAGTACATCAAAGAAGAAAAACTTGAGCTGGTTACCACAATAGTTGGTGGCAGAGAAAAGTGTAATCAATTGTCCTTGAGCAAACCGTTCAAAACCATCCATAACACATTCATGTGCTCTAATAATCAGCTGCAACTTATTTTTCTTACAGAAGTCTGTAACGCGATCAGGCTGCAATTATGATTAAAAAAAATGCAGCCAAATTTAGTTTTTTCTATATATCAGATTAGTATCATAATACTTCAGAGGTGCAAGACAAATTAGGTGAATGATAACAAATCTTCAAAAACTACAATCAATTGCTGCACTTAATCATATACATGGTAAAAGAAGTAAGAATGCACATCAAAGTAAAAGTAGCATATGATGACAAATATACCCCAAAAGTAACAAGACCAGGGCCTCTAGCATTTGGTCGCAAACCCTCTATGCTATCATTTTCCGTTGGATCAGACCTGAGTAAAGAGATACCATTAGACAAGTCAATGGAAGCAATAATACCAAAAAATAAAAAGATTAATCCAAATGGAGAATACCATAATAGGTCCATTAAAATTATTGATCCAGCATCCATTGTTATTGGCCTTTCTATCTTCTCTATCTGCTCCACTGAATGAATAGATCTCCCAATGCCACCATGCATACAAATGATTTTCTTTTCAATAAGTGCAGCAAGTGGAAGATAGTTGAAAAGTTGATTAAAACGTGTCCATGCCCATATACCATCACTCTCCCCCTGAAAATATTATTGGTTATCAACACTTATGAAATTTTCAAAATATAATACCAGCAATCAACGAGTTTAAACATACCATTCTCTCAATGCATTCAAGGCGAAAACCAAAGAGTGCATTTATATCAGCAGCTTCATGGTTGCCACGAATCAGATGGACATTCTCAGGATACTCAATCTGCCAAAACCAAGAGGCACAAAGGTCAAATACAAGGAAGGATGACATATAGTTGGTGTACTCCCTCGAGGAAAAGATTTTACCTTGAGAGCAAGAAGCAAAGTAATGGTTTCCAAACTGTGCTGCCCTCGATCAACATAGTCTCCCAAAAACAAATAGTCAATGTACCTGCAACATTACAATAGACAAGCTGGTCAAAAAAAAAATCAGGAGGCATGCAAACAGAAGCTTTGTTATAAACAAATACCATCAGATGGCATTAAGTTAATCTTTATTAGTACAGCAGCATACACAAAGTTCCCATTTGAAGCTGATATTAATCAGTTCCCTGCATCATGCAAATTCTAAGAGCTAAAATCTTCTTACGTAATATCTCCTGCAGTGGAAGGAAATCCATATTCATCAAACAGACGCATCAAATCACCAAATTGCCCATGAAGATCACCAAAAACTTTAACTGGAGCTTTCAATTGAAGAACTGTGGGCTCATGCATAAAGATCTGTTCAGCAGCATAGCAAAGCTCGCCAACTTCATAAGAATCCAGGAAAAATCTCCTATTGGCAGGAGCTTTCCAGTTCCGAGGTCTAAGCAAGGTAGAAATAATCTGCAAGATAAACAAACAAAAAGAAACTGACCCTCCATACATGAATAATACTTGTAATTTGTTTATACTTCCAAAATGTGCTGACTTGCCTTTTTATGCAAGCCCTGTGGAGACTTTTGCCTAGTGAACTTTTTTGCAGGATATGGTCCGTCATTATTCACAGGAATCATTCGTCTGCTTTCATTTTCAAACTGGTCCAGAGACAATTGCCTAACCATCCCACCAAGGTTCCCAACAGCCTCTTTAGCAACCACAACCTGCAACAGCAACATAATATAATTTTACATCCAGGTGATTTAAGTAACCCCACATGTACCCAAACAGATAAAGAGGACATACAGCTCTAGGATGAAGCCGAACGTCAGCCTCAGTGTCACTGCCATCTGAAGTTCCTTCTGCAGCTTGTAAGTTGTCATCAGATACAGATGTTTCTTCAGCAGAATTGGCAGATGCTGCCTGAGCAGCTTGCCAGACAGCATTAGCTGCCTCAGCTTCAGCAGCAGAAGCTTCCCTAAGTTTCTCCATTGAATTTTTGTCCATGCTGATAAAGGACATCAATCAATGAATAATTCTATGAATGAAGCTCAACTATAACATTCCAACACCCGCACATGCATGAGAGATAGATAGAGAGAGAGAGAGAGAGAGAGAGAGAGAGAGAGAGAGACGCGATTAGAACCTGATAGCACCAGATGAAAGGGACTCTGGTCTACCACCTGTGATTGTATCATAAGGATTTAAATTAGTAGGATTTATTCTTGCACTTGTTATAGTTGAGGCTCTCTCGGATGTTAATATAGGAGAATTAATGTCTGACTGAAATGTTGAATTTTCTGCAACTAGAAAATCATCTAGCAGCACATCTGTGGAGAATAACAGCAGCAGTGTCACAATTGAGGTTGCATAAAATAATGAGAACAATAGTAGCTTTTTAAATGAGTAGCCCTACCAAATAAGATATTAAAAAAAATGCAGTAAAATTCAATCCAACTATCATTCACTCTAGTTAGAGGAGAAGTAGATAAAAATCAGGCAGTGAACAACCAGCTAAGGCCTACAAAAAATGTATTTGCACACATTCATAACTGGTACAAAGTTAAGATCAAGCATCCAATTTGAATTGACAAATGCAAGCATAACAAAACCTAAATATGGGCCTTTAATGGTGACAGGATGCCTAAAAGAACCAGAAAATTCACCTATTGTCCATCAACCACACCTTTCAGCCAAATCTTAGGCACTGAGTAATGCAGGTCTTCCCCTCCCTTGTTCAGTCCAATTTCCATTCCCTTATTCCAGATAACTAAATACCAGAGCAAATAAAGGACCAAATCCCATAAAAAGTTCCCTTTCCAGTAACAAAACAGGTACTCCATTATTCATCTGCTACCATATATGGTAAAGTGCCATAAAGTAACATTAATCAACATTATTGAAGTGCCCGATTTTCATCACTTTGGTTCAATTTTCCTGACACCTTTATCACAACACATATATGTACTTAAAAGATTGAAAGTGGAAAAATGGATAATACAGAGGTGGGAAGAGTGTTAAAAAAATTGTCACTTCAAAATACTAAAACAGTTCCTTCAGTCAATTCCAAAGGTAGCAATCCCTTTCAATCACCAAATAACAAAACCAAATTGCAGAAAAGAAGGTGGAGTGGCCTGTCCAGACAAAAAGCAATGCTGTTCTGATCAATAAAAATTACTCTCTCATAGATAACTTCAGCCTTCCTCACTAGTCCTTCGGTAATATTCACAGCATTCATAATATTGAATACTTTTAAATTGAGGAATTATAGAGGAAAAATAGTAATTCTATATAATTCCAGCTCGCAGACTACCTCTTCCACAGATGGATCCCATCAATGCATTTTCTCTAATGGTTGATACAGTGCAATGATCTTCAACTAGGTAAATGAAGATGGTGTACATTAACGTGGGAGAGCACACGCTTGTAGCAATAAACTCTATGCAAGCGTGTTGAAGAGCACATACTTGTGCATAAACTCTATGGACAATAGAAAAATCAAATGAATCCCTTCTAGCATTACTGAACTGAAGACATTCTACTTTTAAATAAACTATATTCTGAGTTGAAGAAAGACTAGAGGCTCAACAATTGAGTAACATAATCATACCTCCTCTTAGACCACCATAAACATATATCCGAACACCAACAGAAGCAGATGCATGGCGACAGCGACGCATTTGCTCCAAAGAGGGATCATATTCAGAATGCCCCTTGCTGGTTTTTGATGAAGTTACAAGCCCATTTTTATCCAGCCAAACTCCAGCAGCAGTGTCCAACACTAAACAAATAAAAACAGCACTGAGATTAAATAAATATGCCTTTTTAGTACGATCAGTCCCAGAAGTACCAAAGCATTACCTGCAACAGCTGCTTCACCTTCTACTGAACGGCCCCCCTTCAGGGTACCTCCTGTAACATGCAATCGTGCACCAACAAAAACCTGGAAGCAAATAATGTCAAAGGCCACTGGAACCATATACATACTATAGCATGGTGGAGGCAGGTATGAAATTTTAAAAAGATTAAAAAGTAAATAAATAAAGACATCAAAACCAATAATATGACTGTTCCAGCTGCTCTGAGCAAATAATGGAGCCCCATGAATGATAAAACATTATAGATTTAGCATTTTAATTCAAAATTAGATTTGATTAACAGAGGAATGTAAACTAATAGTTATAAAGTTCTGGCCTCTTGACCACTCACCGCAGCATGCTGGTACCTTGCTGAAGGAGATACCCCAGGTGCGAGAGTCCATTCCCATTGCCCATTTCTATGCATTAAAAGACCATAAGCATCACCAAGTGCCTGTAAAATCACCCATTGACAACGAATCAAAAGATGAAATAAGAAAATATATGCTTATCACTGACTGTAGCTCAAGAAAAAGAAAACAGTTTTAACAATTATGCAGCATTTATGGGGTCATAGCTTTTAATTTAGCTTAATGCCAAGAGGAATTACTGTAATACTCTCAAAAACAGTAAGGAAATGATTTCAAAGCCCATGGTTTGTATCCCATTTGTGTCCAAGCCTTTGCATCAAATTCGAAAAAAGGAAAAAAAAAATCATTTTTTTTTGAGCTATCTTATGTACCAATTTCTCTCCCATTCAACTTTGGTACTGTCTGAAATTCATTGCACATATCTCCAACTCATTCATTTTTGCCTCTACTTCCTAGCAACTAGGCTCTGTGCGTTATTTCCCATGTTATGCTGGAATCAAAATCAATTGCTTTACAAGCCCTAAAAAAGATCATACCATGCCAGAGGAGTCTCTTCCACCACAAAGCAAAAACATGCCATCTGAACGAGCACTAGCTGTAGCATACCTACAAAGAATGATGTATCATGTTAAATATAAAACAAAAATTTGATCAAATAAAACAAATTAACAATGTTCCATCTTCAGAGAAACTATACACACTTACATTCTAGCAGACGGTCTATCACCTTCAGGATTTAGGCGCTGCCATGCATATGGCTTTTGTGCGGTATCGAAAGCCCATGCATCAGATAGAACTCTTTTACCTAAAAATTAATAGAAAATAAATTATCATGACTCTTTTGATGAAAGCCCACATAACATGGATATCTGAACAGACATAAATTTAGTAAATACATAAATCACAGACTAAGCAACCAAAGGTAAGTGTTGAAAAAAAATGGATTAACAAAAAATTAAAGCAGAGGCAGAGAGACATTTTATGCAACAGGTTGAATGTGCAGCAACTGCTAGCAGCTAGTATCACCAACTATCTTTCCAGCACTGAGTCTTAGTTAAGGTGAAAGGCTTCATAGCATGACCTATGTGAAGCAAATTCTACTAGCAACACATTCCCTCTCCAAATTTACAGCTTTGTCTACCACATCCCAAAGTTACACCTAACAGGATAGTATATTATTTAAGCTTTGGCAGCATAAAGCCCAACATAATAATTAGCTAGAAAAAAAATAATACAACTAAGACTAATCATATCATGCTTTGAGCTGAAATGTTGAGACCATGAAGCAGTCGTAAAATTAAAAAAAAAAAAAAAAAAAAGCCTCTCGGTCTGTGTTCTGCCATCACTTGGTGAATGTTTAACATGCAGAATGCACTATCCACAGACAGTGTGACAAAAGATATTGCAAGTAACCCCAGAAAAAATTACTATGGCTTTAGGACTTATCATCATCCAACGGAAATATTTGCTGAATCAGCAATCTTCATATCATAACATAATAAGTTACATCAATAATTCTGTCTAATCTTGCCAACTCAGCTACCATTTTTTACAAACCAGAAGCTGACAACATCTCTCAGACCTGTAAACTGCCATCCCATTATCTTGTGTTTGGAAATAGAGATTCTTAGATTTTCAACCCAATATCAAACTGAGAAAAAGTTCAACCACAGTGCTATAACAATGCAAATGCACCTCCGTTGAACAATGATCGATTCATAAGTTTCTTGTAAATTTTTCTTTATATAGATTTTGGTAATGGAATTTTGTAGAACTAGAATTTTGCTTCTTACACCAATACAACATAAAAGGAAAAGCAATGGACAGCATAGAAGATCAAATGTTAAACAAATCTCTTACCATCATTGCCACTGACAGTAACAAGGAAACGTTGAGCAACCAAGTCCATAACATGGCCGTAGCGAGGTCCAGGACCTTGTCCTTGAACAACCACTCTACATGTGAAACATCAAGTATGAGAAGAAAAGGGTAAAAGCAGTGCACAAATTCAAAAAAAGCACCGGCTACTGTTAGAAAGAAAAATTCACTCACCGGTGCCACTTGTACTTATCATTAGTCAAGTCAAGCACATATAGATCGTCAGTAGAATGTCCAGCAGGACCTATCCCACCCTAGCCATTGACCACCGAACCAATCCAAGTGTTAGAAAACAGAATTTTAGTTAACCAATATTAAATCCAAATCTTTTATTGAATCACCTGAAAGACAACCATAGTACCAACTGCAGCAGCCGCGTGTGCAGCCCTAGGAGACGGTGGTTCACCAGCAGGTCGCATTCTGATCAGACAATAACACGTAAAATTAACTCAAGCTTCAAAACAAAATCAAAATCAAAATGACAAAAGGCAGGCTAAAGCTAGACCTTGTCCATTTTCTAGTAAGAACATCATAAGAATGAACTGAATTGGTAACTCCTGCTAATCCTGAAATTGAATCAACAGCATTAGCAAATTTAATTAAGCAAGAAACCAGCATATAATAACAGAAGAAGAAGAAGAAGAAGTGAAACAGAGAAGAAGCGCAACTGATGCCAGGGGCGGAGGAAGAACCGCCGCCTTCAATCGCTGTAGCGCCACCAAAGAGAATAAGTCTAGGACCGTGAGTATTGGTAGCGGCAACAGCAGTTAAAGTATGGCCACATCGAGGACCAGGAGCATCTTCATCTGTATCCCAGTAAGTTTCCAATGGACGATAGGTAGGAGCCGGATGTAGCCATGGCTTGGAACCCATAGTAGAGCCAAAGCTAACCTTAGCTCAACTGGTTTGATTTTTAGGATCACCAAATCTAATCTAACAGAATCTAAAGATCGGAGTCACGCTGGTTAGCGGTGGAGGAGGACACGATGGAGGAGGTGGTGAGGCCCGAGCTAAACGCTCCGGACCATCTTTTTCTTTCTTTCCGGTTTTTTGGCAGTATTGTGTTTAATATAATATTAATTATTAAGATTTAATAGCAATAGAGTAGAATTTAAATTCGTTAAAAATAAAAATAATTAAATTGATAAAAGATGGGTCGGTAAACGGGTAAGAGACATGGATAAGTGCAGCTGGCATTTTATCCGCGAAAAGCAGCCAATCCATACGACGCAGTAAGGTTTCTGATTTGGTTTGATTAGTTCGATTTAGTTTTAATTGAGTCAACTGTTAAGATATATATACATCTTTTTTTTCTAAATTAATGTTATAGTATGGTGCGAGGTGTAGTCCATAGTTATTATATTTTTTTACAAAATAAATTTTACTGCCGTTAGATTATTCAATACACTTTTATCTAATAATGATTAAATAAAAAAATAAAAGCATAATACATCTATAATTTATTATTTTTTTTTAATTTGAAGCTTCAATTTATAATTTTATTATTTTAACACATGAATTTATCTAAAATATAAGTTTGGAACCACCGTTAGTATACGTTGCATGAAATATCGAATCACTATATGTTACATTTAAGTGTTTGACTGACTAAAAATTACAAGTAGAGATGTCAAGTTAAAAAATTACATGTATAAAAGATGGTAGATACATTATATTATCATATTAGTACATTTTATATAAATTTAAGTGTTAAAATGATAAAATTATAAATTGATATGTGAAACTGACAAATTATATCAAATTAAAGGACTGCAAATGTATTATGCCAAAATAAAATCACCTTGAAATTTCCCTTCCTATCAAGTGTCAATGACTATGAGCAATCCAAATAGATGATTATGATAATTTATCACTAATTTTATGATCTATCGGTTGAATATAATACAAATAAGTATATTATTATTATTATTATTATTGTGTACATTGTTTACAAACTAATTTTATATATAAATTAGAAATGTTAATTAGTATGATTTTGAAAATGGATGGAACACGACTCTATAAGTAGTCAAGTAATAAAAAAAAAGAGATCATGGATCAAATTTTCATCCCTATTTTCTCTGTTTATGGTGGTTAAATTATGAATGGTTAAAAAAAGGAAAATGGATAAAACATGATCCAACAGTATTGAGTGTGAAAATTTATAAAAGGTTCCTGAAATTGCTTTTGCATGCTGTGGTTGTCTATTCACATGCTTTTTATTAATTTGAGGTCCTGCCATTCACCCACTAAGGAAAGGCAAAATGATTAATGGCTAGTGCCTTTTTGTCTAGGAATTTCCATGCCAATGGTTGGCCTATGCAATTTATATAGGTATAGACAGATATATTGAAGACTGTCCATCGTGTGAAGCCCTTTCGCATTTCACCTTTTTGTTTGCCCCACACTGTAACTAAACTGGACTATTGCACCACAAGTACAAGAACAAAAGGCAGTGGCAGCGGCAATGTATGAGCGTACCAATAACGGCCTTCTTGTTATTGATTTTAGGGAAATTCTGTTTTGAAACAGTAACGGGTCAAAATTCTTATTAGGACCATGACCATTCTGCTGGCGGTGTCCCAACGTTTTGACGCCAGACTGTCTTTCTAGAAAGCTAAGCCACCAAAGTCAATATACGAAGGGGTCAGAATTTTAACCTGTCCCATATACCATCGGTCCAAGCCATTACTCACACATCCTTATAAGCCTGGGAAATTATGACACAATGCTTACCATCGCATTTCACATACCACAAAAAATTAGGTAGTTTTGGACTTCTGGAAAAAATTACCATGAGATTTTCTAGACATACGACCCCTTTTTTTGTAGAAAGAAAATTTGGAAATATCTCCCCCGTGACATTCAAAAAATTGAATACTTTACCGACACAAAGATTTGGCTGCCCTGGCAACTAGTGTTGCATCGTAACAGGTTTTCAACTGCGTCAGATGGTTCCTTTACAAAGACGATTGATCATTATTCCCAACATATTTTAAAATATCTTGAATTTTGTTAATTTCACTAAAATTTGAAGATTCAATATGTACATCCGCTAGAAAAATTTCCATGGTTTTTATCCGAAAGAATTTAATATGCCATTCAGGCATTAAGAATGAATCTTAATTCAGATGCTAATTTCTCTGATTCCATCTATTAGGAACTTTCCTGGCCCAGCGTCATTAACTACCTCCTCACTCTAAATAAAATGTGGATAGTATTTACCCACCAAAATCTGGCACAGACATCTATCAAGGACATGGATTAGGAAACCTTGCATGAATCTTGTCGATCTCCTCTATTATTTCTGGTGTTAGTTCAACCTTGCAACCCTTGATAGTCTCCTGGAGTTGCAATGACCTGGTAGCTCCAAATATTGTACTTGCAACAAGAGGGTGTCTCAAAACAAAAGCTGCAAAATAGCAACCGAAGTTTAAATTAAGTAGCCAAAGAGAGAGGTTGATTTCCAGAACCTAAATATATTGCATGACGGATCCTTTTTATGAGAAACAGTTCAAGGACCGCAACAATAGGAAAAGGCAAGTAGAACGAACATTCAATCCATGGGTATATGCATGATTTTCCACTACCAAGTGGAATTGACTTCAAAAAACCGACCATAGCCGTAAACATTAATAACTGCGTGCACACAGGTAACTGCAAATGCACCAACAAACAGAGAAGTGGACGGGAGAGAGAGAGGGTGATCATACCTATTGCAAGAGATACAGGATGAAGATTATATTTTTTGGCAATACCAAGGTATTCCTGCAAATACAAGGAAATGGAGAAAAGACAAATAAATAAAAATTGCAAGAAATTCAGCTGTAGTGTGATGAATGAATTAAAGTACTTTGCAATTAACAAAAATAACCTGAGAACTCAAGACATCATACAGAACCCCATGCATGCTTAACATCAGCTTTTTGTAACCCACGCTTAGTTCAGTATAAACTCATTTCAAAACCATAACAAAATTGTTGAATATACACATGGACAAGAGACAGTGCATGCATAACCGTTATCTAATTTTAAAATATATATGGCACAACTGAAACAGCACAGAACTATATACATTTCAAGCTTTAGATTTTTTCATCTTATTTAATGTTCCAGTGGTCAACTAATCAGAGAACAACATCAAAGGTTTAAGACCAAGAAGGATCTGCTCACCATGGTAGCTGCCTTTATAGTTTTATTTGCTAGGTTGTACCTTGACTCCCCTTCTGAATACCTTCCTGAGAGGAGACAAGAAAATAGTCTACATGAGAAGAAACAGGAGAAAGGACTTTAAATCTAATCTAAATTAAATTTCAAATAAGATATGATCAAAAAATAAACTGAGTGATCAACCTTTGAAAAGATTTAAACGGGCATCTACTGGACCCCCATCCGGTGCAAAATACTTCCCAGAAAGTATGCCCATCGCCAGGGGGCTGTATGACAATAAGCTTATTCTGAATAATTTAAGAAGACAATAGAGATGATTAGTATAATTTGTGGGATTCATGAAAAATAACAAAAGAGTTAGATGGCACATATATATACTAAAGATACATGGCGCATGGCAAACATTTGAACAAAATACTCAACAAAATAAAATAGAATTAAAAGCTTCCTCTTATTGAAGGATGAACTCATATCAGAACAAATCAAAAGGTGTCTGCTCCTAACAATTTCGCTTCCTAATTTTATTTGCTCAGAGGATCATTCAACAAAAAGTGTCAAAATGTAATGAAAATTTCCCTTTCTTCATTACAAAGGACAACATTTTAAGGATTTGCAATTCAAACTTATTTTTAACACTAGCAGATATTCAAAGAAATGCAACATACCCCTCATGATGACAGCACTCCGCTAGTCCAGAATCAAAAGTTCGGCAGAGCAAGCTGTATGAGTTCTATCATTAAGACAACAAAAAAAATATTAGCATCAGTGTGAACTACGGATGATGCAAGAACCCACGCACAAAGGGAGGGAGAAATTGAACAAGGACAAGAACAGCAAGTGTCACTATTCTGAGGAGGAACCAGCACAACCTGCACGGAAACTATTTTTGGATAGCAAACCATCCTTTCTGCAACCTGAAGGAATTTCATCAGACCATATGGCGTCTCATTACTAAGTCCAATGCATCTAATCTGCAAATGAAATGCAAGGCATAATATTAATAGATGCCCTAGTTGTGAGCTATAAAGCCCATGATATTATCATTTACCTTGCCAGCATCAACAGCTTTGCCAAGGGCATCGAGTTGTTCCTCTATACTGATTGAACAGAATTGACGTGTAGGATGATACTCAGTTTCTCCAAACATTGGAACATAACTACAGAAAAAGCCACAAATCAGTTCAAGAAAGACATCACAGAGATTTTTTTTACAGACACAATGAAGTGAAATTATCTACTCCCTTGGCAACAATATACCAGCCCACCCTTGTGCCACTCCCATTCAACCAAGAGAACAGAAAAACAAAAGGGAAGAATAACAAAAATGGAGCAGGATCGACATACAAACCGATCAGGCCAGTGTATTTGATAGAGATCAATGTAGTCCATTTGCATTCGCAATAGGCTGCATAGAATTTATGTGGAAAAAAAAGGTATAATATCAGAATTTGACAAAAATAGATTGGATATGTAATGAAGGTCAGTGAAATTGAAGTTTCGAAATCAGAACAGAAAGTATGAATTACTAAAACAAGTTCCTGGCTGGAGATACTTATTCAGTGCACAATAATATAAAAACAAGCAATGGCCCTTTTCAACAAGTCACATATTATTTTGGAAACACACATAAAAGCTAGAATGTGAATGCAAATATGCGGACGAACCTATTATCGATGGCTTCAGTGATATTGCTGGCATCCAAACACTTAGGTCCGCCTCGAATCCATGTCAGTTGCCCAGAGGGTCCTGCAACCTAACAGTTATGGTAATCGAATTAGGAACTAGCAAAGGATGAGAAAGTTTGCAATTAAAAGAAAAGAAAAGAAAAGAAAAAGGACTTTTGTTGCTAAGACAAGACGATCCCGAGGAATCTTCCTTTCTCTAATCCAACAGCCAAGGTACTCCTCGCTTCTCCCTTGAGTATGAGCACGTTGAGGCACTGGATACCTGAGAAAGTGATATTTCCCCAATTAATAGACAAGTAAAAGACTTCAGGAGATGGGAGGGGAGGTGAATTACATTTCAGCTGAATCGAAGAAGTTGATTCCGGCATCGAAGGCTTCGTCGAGAAGGCGAAATGATTGAAGCAGAGAGTTTTGCTCGCCGAATGTCATCGTTCCTAGACAAATTATATTAAATATGGTCTTCTTTCTGTTATTAATTTTGAAGTTAATAAAGCAGAAAGACAGGGCTGAGAAGGAGAATGTCGAACCTAAGCATAGCCTTGAAACGGTCAAGTTAGGAGTAAGGTTGAAGAGGGGAACGGACATTGCTTAATTCTCCACTGCCTTCTGCTTCTGCTGCTCCTCGGCTAATACTACCTAGCCTACCAGCGAGTCAGTACTCTCCAATATTGCGGGTCAGGTATTTTCTTCAAAGCGATGATTTATTCCAGAACCGAAGAGTAACAAGGGGATGTAGCCCAAATGGTGGAGCGCTCGCTTTGCATGCGAGAGGTACACGGTTCGATGCCATGCATCTCCACATATTCTTTTCAGTAAAAATTCGCAGATATTGTGGGTAAGAGTAATTTTGTCTTTAAATAATATAACATCACTCAATAAGATTTTCTAAAGGTCAGATATTTATTTGCAAAAAAAAAAAAATCAGACCCTCAAATAGAAAAACTGTAACTGCAAAAAGTGAGATACAAAATTTGTAATTTTTCTTTCTTTTTACTTCTGCCTCAGACCGACTCTAAATACAGCCACAAATACAGTTCATGTTTTGTAATTCAGCTGCAATTCATGTTGTGTAATTCAGCTACATTTCAAGTTTTGTCAGATCAACACAAGATGCATTCAAATCCGAATGCGCATTAGTAGATAGCGTATTCAGAGGAATACTAATATTTTAATCTTTGATGCGAGAGCGACCACTGCAAATGACTGGTTAAACTTATTAAACAATCCTTGCCAATTTGCTATTCAGCCTTCATATACGCAGCCACAGTTACTAAACAAAAAAAAAAACACTGGCTATTTAATGTGAACAAAGCACATAATCTCATTGATATATAGGCTATTTAACATGACATATAGGTCGGTTTGTGAGAAAATCATCATCTTTCCTGTATTCAACCAAAATTCCCTCAAAAAAATGTTTACAAGGGAGCGAAAAGGTATGCAAGTACAATCTCATAACAATCTGGCCCCATTTCTCGAGCAAATTATGAGGCTTGAAACCCATAATCGCTAAACCTCATAGGAGTCTAGAACTCCTGTGATACAGGACCATAGTCATCCTTCCCTTTCACCTTCTTTGGCAACAGTGTCTGATGGATGTTTGGCAAGACACCACCATTTGCAATGGTCACAGTTCCTAAGAGCTTGCTAAGCTCCTCATCATTTCTAACAGCAAGCTGAATGTGCCTTGGAACAATACGATTCTTCTTGTTGTCCCTTGCAGCATTGCCAGCAAGTTCAAGAACCTGCATGCACATACAACATGGATCAATTTCCGAAATCTTGAGAAATCAAAGCAACAAACCAATTTTTCATTTTTTCTACTTTAATTTGTTATTAATTTTCATATAATTCAAGTTATTTTCCAGGAAGCCTTCTATTTGCATTGCCCTTGCAAAATCTATAAAAAAAACTCAACAACTTTTCTCTTTTTCTTTGAACTACACACACACACACAAAAAAAAGGTTATTCACTGATCTGAAATTTAGCACTTGTTTTCTTATTGGTGGCAGTGTCCTTGAATCAAGTCTATCCGAACCGAATTAGCACTAGAACACAAAGAATGAAACAACTACAACAGTCCTGATCCTGAATACTGATAGATGTTCTTGGAAAAAAAAAAAAAAGGCACCCAACACAGCAAGAACACCACAACATTTGCTAAATGATGACCAATCTACCACAAAACTATCCACCTGTTGGCATCCTGAACTTTGACCCCCTAGTTTTTATCAAGCAGCAGTGCCAACCATCCCTCATTAGTCATTACTCATTGAAGCCCAATTTTCTCATTCACACAAGGCTCAATCCCACAAGCATATTTACAAGATAATTGATATAAACATAACCAGTATCCAGACACCACACAATTTCCATCCCTGAGTCCCTTGTGAAACCTCCAGCAGTAGCTCCCAATTTTTGTTTCAAACCAACAAATATCTAATTATATACATGATAGCCAAATGAAGTGATAACTAGTAACATATAACTCAAAAACCCAATTCTATTTATTCATTTGCTACCTTCACAAAACAAGTATACAAGCACAGAATTTGCAGCTGCTTAACAAAAAACCAAAATCGCAGCAGCATCAGGTCAAAATTAGATTCAAGATCTCAACTTTCTATTAGCTTCAATAAAACAAAGGAAAACTAAAGTGTGAAGACACTGCAAGAAGCGATCAAAATCAACTGAAAAAAGAAAAAAAGAAAAGCAAAGAAGCTAACCTCAGCAGCAAGATACTCAAGAACGGCGGAGAGATAAACAGGAGCCCCAGCGCCAACACGATCGGCGTACTTTCCGGCTTTGAGGAAACGGGCGATACGGCCAACGGGGAACTGAAGACCAGCCTTTTGAGATCTGGACACGGATTTTGAAGACTTGGGCTTGCCTCTGCCTCCCTTGGTTGATCCTGCGGAACTCATCGCTTGTTTCTTGAGGGATTAAACCTAACCCTTCCTCAAAAATGAAGAAAGAAGTAAACCTCGAAATTACTGTAATCTGATGATGTAAAGGTATAATGGTGTAATATATATAGAGAGAGAAGGGAAGGTGGAAGAAAGAGATATAGAACTGCAAGAATCGCCGATCGATGGGCTTCAGTGGTTGTTGCCAGCCCATGATTAAATTTGAACAAGGCCGGGCTTGCTTTAATAGCACAGTTAAATCCGAATATTTAGTATCAAATCTTCCACTCTCTCTCCCTCACCACAATTCATAATGGTAGAAAAATTATTAAATAAGCAAAACTTTTTAGGTAAATTTTGATACTGGATGTCAAAACAACACGGAATTATCATGTATACAAATGAATAAAGCAAAAATAAGCATGGATATTGGAGATAAATGAGCAGCAAAAAATAATAAGGTTATATTAAGGTGACCATTTTATAGTCCAAAATGAGAGATTTTCTTTTTACAAATCAAAAGGCCAACTTGATTACAGAGCCATTTAACACCCCTATATTATCCCCCAATATAACGCTAAACCTAACCACTTAACTACACAAAATAAAACAGAAGATGAACCAAAATAATAAACATTCTGAGCAGAGGCTTAGAACTCCTGGGAAACAGACCCAATTTCACCCTTGCCTTTGACACCCTTCTTAGGCAATAAAGTCGGATTAATATGAGGCAACACTCCTCCACTGGCAATAGTCACACCCCCCAACAGCTTACTTAATTCCTCATCATTCCTAACCGCAAGCTGAATATGCCTAGGTATGATTCTGTTCTTCTTGTTGTCTCTTGCAGCATTTCCAGCAAGCTCCAATATCTACCAAAAAAAAAACCCCCAACAAGAACCAAACAGTCAAAACTTAAACAAAAAACGTAAAAAGAAAATGGGTATTCTGGAATTTGGCAAACCTCAGCAGCAAGGTACTCGAGAACAGCAGATAGATAGACAGGGGATCCAGACCCGACTCGCTCAGCATATCTTCCCTTTTTGAGAAACCGAGCGACCCGACCAACAGGGAATTGGAGACCGGCTTTTGAAGATCTAGACACTGCTTTGGCTTTGGACTTGCCTCGGCCCCCCTTTGTTGTAGCAGCAGTTGCAGCAGAACTCATTCTGATCGGATTTGAAAATCAGGTTTTTTTTCAAAGAAAGGGTTTCTGATTTTGAATTTTGTATGTGTGAAGCGAATTGAAAAGAGCTCATTGAGTTTAAATACAAGAAGGAGAAGCGTGTTGATTGGTTGAGATAGGTTTCACGCGGCTCGCCAGCGTGGCAAGAGATTTGTTTTTTTCGGATTGAAGCGGGAAATTTTTTTTGGAGGGCTGTTTAAAAAACGGGAGCTCTGCATTCATTGGTTAGTTTATGTTTCAAAGGATTGCCAACGTGGTGAGGATTAAGTAATTAAATTTAAAGTTTGAACGACGTGCAAACCATGTATTTTGCATAGCTTAATAATACGACGTACATAAGCATAGTTTTTCGGATACAATTTAATTATTAGTATTTACTTATAATTAATTTTTACTTAATTAGCTTAATACACCGTATTACTTATCTAATTACTTTGGGCGGTGCTTATGTGCAAATCCTCCTATCCGTATCCATACAAAGTATGTGATAATTTCATGTATGTTTTTTTTTTAGTCCTTCTAGTAAACATTTGTATCTATACAAATATATTTTAAACCATTAGATTATTATTAATTAATTATAATCATTGATACATTTTATAAGTATTGATATACAAAAATAATTAATGGTTGTGATTAAATAAAAATAAATCCAACAGTTCAAATTTCATTTGTATAGATACAAACGTTTATATCATAACGAAAGTTTTTTTTTTATAATAGCATGGGAAGAATGATGTGTTTAAAATAAATAAAAATTACTTAAAAAAAATCCCAATCTTTTGGGTACTTTTAAATTAAGAGTCTGTTTGGTTAAGTTGTTACTGGTAACTGATAACTGGCAGCTGGTAATTAATAACTGATTAATATTAAGTGTTTAAATAATTACTTTGGTTAAGCTGTTACCAGTAACTGATAACTGACAGTTGGTAACTGTTGTTGTTAGTTGATTAATATTAAGTGTTTAAATAATTACTTACAACTGTTGTTGTTTAAATATTTAATGACTAATATAGACATTCATTAAATTAGTTTATATATATATATATATATCTGTGTGATATTTGACAAATAATACAATTTAATACAAAAAATAACACTCTATATTATTTTTATAATAATATTATAAAGATAATATCTAAACATCCATTGAATCATTTTAATAATAATTTTTAATAAAAAAATCATTTTAATAATAGTATAAAAGTATATATAATTTTATTTTGACAAAGAATATAATTTAACAAAAATAAAATTATGCATTATTTTAATAATATTATAAAAGTTATGTCAAAAATAATAATAATAAATAATAATAATTATCATGTGGATATTTGGAATAATTAAATATTAAATAAGAAAGTAATTTTTTTTACTAAATAAATTTAACATTACAAGATAATAATTTTAATTTTGCTATAACATTCACCACCATACACATTACAATTCCCGTCCTTCTCTCAAGGCACATACCACATAAATATAAATATCTTACTGCTGGCCCAAAATAAAATAAAAACACAACTAAGGAATTTGGATAAAGTTTTGTTTTTTTAACCGTTAGTTTAATTCATATAGAATTAAAGTTTTGAATTGGATAAATACCAAAAATTTTTTTTCCGTTAGTTTGAATCAAATAAACTAGAAGGATATGAGGATAATTTTGGAATAATATTTTTATATAATAGAGCAGTTCATGAAAAATTTCAATTTAGAATCGATAAAAATTGTGGCTATCAGCTGCTATTTAAAAAAAATTATCAAACATATTTTAAGAGTTGTTGGGAGATGAACAGCTACTAGCTACATCCGAACAGCTACCAACTGCATTCCAATAGCTTAGCCAAACACCCTCTAAACCCTATTCAATTTTTTCTGTCAATTAAAACTACAACTTTTTAAACATTAATAAAATAAACTCTCCAGTATGAAACCGGTAATAAAATGCTGACGTAGCTGTTATTTTCTCTTTTGTTCTGAATTTTCTGATGTAAATGGGACCCCCACTTACAAACCCACCCATTCCCATTAAAAAGCCAACAACCTCCTAATTAACCAAGAACCCTAAATCAATTTCCCCTCCCAAAGTGAAAGCTTCCTCTACTGCTGCTAATGAAAAAGGCCAGACACATAATGGATCAATGTCAATGTTAAGCTTCTTTTCCCATGCATATAACCTCACTAGAGTCAGTGAGTGGCTCCCTACTTCCATACCGAAATCATCATATAACCTCCCTAGGATGCTTTTCATCTTTTTCTGGTTCACTTTAAAAAAAAAAAAAGCAATAGTTTCTTATGTGCAACAAGCGTCTTCTTGGAGGAGCCACTGCATCTTCGACTTATGCTTCATTTATATTGGATGAGTTAAATTGAATTCAAAATATAAATTTAGAGATAAAAAGAAGTTAAAAACTATGCATTCACCAAGTCTCAGCATAATTTCGAGATCATATGCAACCTCGTGTTAAACTTTGTCCATTGTGGACCTACCTTATTATCTTTTATACTTACATACATAACATAACATAGCCCCTGACGCTGAGGTACAAACGTGCTATTTTAAGGATCTAATCGAGTGAAGAACAGTCTGAATAATAAGTTGGGAGCAGTTGGGGTGGAGCTACTATTTCTCAGGTGTGCAAAGGATGATGATTGATTAGTGTTGAGGTAGGTATAAAAGAAATGAAATGTGAAATTACAATTGCTAGACTTTATGAGCTTATTTGTGCTCTCTGCATTCAAACATCAAGGTTGAACTGGTTAAATAATTGGTATTTAACAGTTGAGACAAGAACTTGAAAGAAAAAAAAAAAAGACTGTGAGGACAATAATTGCCAAATGAAAAACTATTTTAAGACATTTCCGAAGCCAATCAAGTACATTTCATGCCAAAATTGACAGCATAATCTAGTGGGCAACAAAGATAATTAAAGAATCTCTACATTTATACATTTTCCCTGTGTTCACATTTCGAATGTTATTGCATGAGATGGGCACAAACAGTTCACATACTCATTCTCACTGGTTGTAGATTAATGGAAACAAAGTTAAAATTTTTCTCACCAAACTATATATATATACATGAAATGCAAGCAATTACATAAAGCAGAAGAATTAAAAAGACCCCACTTTTGATTTCCTCTAAACCAGATTGCAATGGTACTTTGTTAGCCTCTAGCATCCTTGAAATATCCAAACCAGAATTATGAGACCTTAAGAAATGGTCCTCAACATCTTTCAATGCTTCCAACAATTCCTAAAAACAAATAGAGATTAAAAGTTGCAAGCACAGCTCCTAGAGAACAAATCTCAGCAAAAGGCATGCATCTACTTTCTTTGTCAAATTTACACTTGAGAACCTACCTTAGGCATGCATTTTTATTGGTTCAACAAGGATTATTTTAAAGATTTTTCTATCAGATGAATTGTAGGCTTTAACAATTGTATTTGGTCTATAAAGTGTGCTGTTAATTTGGAAAAGATGGCAGAAAGTTAAACTTTGAATTTGGTTGTATCCAAAGCTGTGAAAACCATCAAAATTAATGGCGTTCACTCGCACCATGTTTCCCTTTGTCCCGCAATTGCGCAACAGAAACTTTAGAGTCTGCATCGCATTTCAATTACTGTCATCAGAGATTGCTCGACATTAAAGTCTTAAAAAGCATTGGGAGGAAGAAAGCTACATTACATGGAGTTGTTTTCTTGAGGTTGCCAAGTGCAGAGCCGTATTGCCTCTGCAATCCTTCATGTTGATTGTATCGGGGGCGACAAAGTTGTTAGATAGCCAGTCTAACAATAACCCGATGCCTTTCACTCGATCATGGATGATCACCAAATGAAGTGCGACCTCACTTGATGATGTGAGATCTGTCACGCTACTCGGTCAAACATCTAACAGTGTCTGTCTTCTTCCTCTCCACAACGTAGTATTTTGGGGCATAATGGGAATGGGGTGGGTTTGTAAATGTGGGCCCCACTTACATCAAAAAATTCAAAACAAAACAAAAGATAACAACCACGTCAGCACTATGTTAAGTACTTCGTAATAAAAGGTTTATTTTGTTAATGTTTAAAAGGTTATGATTTTATTTGACAAAAAAAATTAAATGGAGTTTAATTTGAAAGTACTTCAAAAGATTAAATTTTTTTATGTAATTTACCTTAAGAAAATCAAATGTATAATAATTTTTACTGATAATCAACAAAATACAATTTGTAATAATACAAAAAATATAATAAATTTTATAATTTTAACCAAATAAATGAAATTACTTTGATCCATTATTCACAACAATTAGACTTTTATCGAGACATAATAAAAGATTTGTGCGAGCATAAAGATGTAAAATAACTATTTGGAATTGTTCGCAGCAAATGCATATTCTTCTTTTTTTTTTTTACAAATTAGACAATTTTTTTTTCTCTTAATATTTTACGAACCGGTAAAAACAATATTTATTAATGAAATGTGTAAAACACATGATTTACTATTTCAAATTATGCTTATACAAAAAAGAAAGAAAAAATAAAAGGGACAAATTCTCAAATAATATCCTATTTAATTATTAGTGTTCATATGTGTCAATCATTAATTCGCTATTTGAAATTATTTTTCTTTTTTTCTCTTATTTTCTTTAACTTCTCTTTAAAAAACCTCTTTTAGTTATTAGTGTTTTTAGAGGTAGTTTTGGCCATTTTTTGGCCAAAATCACCTCCTCCTTCTCTTTTTTTTTTTCATTTTTTAAAATTAGTTATATATCATAAATCTATGTAGAATCTATGTTATTTTACTTCTATTGCCTCCCTTTAGTGAGGTTATATTTGACATATTTTTAGATCTCTAGATCTAATTTGTGTTTTTTTGGTGGTGTGATTGTGGACACCCTCGGTTTGGTCGGCCCGCAACAAAAATCCATTGATGAGATAGTACGGATATTGAATGCAAAAGACTCGAAACTTTCTTTAGAAATGGACTCGAGAGCCCAAAACTTGAAATACAAGCCCAAAATCCTAGAATTGGGCCCAAATTATCAAACCCAAGCTTCAAGCCCAAGCCCATACCTTTTGGCCCTAAGGCCCAAGTTTGGCGATCGCCTCTTCGCCCCTAGCATCAGTGAGGCAATGCCTGCCTCTTTGGTGGTCGACCTATTTTGCATTAAATGCTATTTATGGTTACATTAAGTAGGAAATGACCTACATTATCGCTGATATGGAGATTTGGACATGGAAATGGGACTTTTGGGGTAGAATTGAGCTGAAAAAGAGAGGAAAATGATGAAAAATCATGGTCTTTTGACTTAGCTTGATTTTCTTAAAAAAGGAAAAGCAAAGGGTTATGGGGTTAAAAAGGGAGTTTTGAGCTGGTTGTTAAAAAGGCTAGCCATTTTTTAGACAAAAAAAAAAAGAGAGAAAAAGGGAAGAACATTTTAGAAGAGAAAACAAGAGAAAAGAAAAAGAGAGGAAGAGGAAAAGAGACTTTTTAGGCTTTAGAATCCATTTTCTTAGGAAGAAGGAGGGAGCTCTTGCATTCAAAGCATATGAACAAGCAAACTAACCTATGAGAGCTCTAGTATATCAGTGAGAATCCCAACTTTTAATCTTAAAGTTGTTTATTTTATATAAAAGTTTGATTTCTTGGATTTCTATACTTGTTTTTATGTTTATTGCTTATTTGATATTATCTTGAAGGCCTGAACATGTAAAATATTGAGTTTTGATTATGAGTTTGCGTTTATTTGTATTTATATTGAAGTTGCTTTGAATTTAAGAAACATGTGAATTTCTTTGCCTTTGTTGAAGAGGCGACGTCTCTTCACATTGGGGCGACTTAAAGTTACATCTTGGCTAAGAGGCGGCGCCTTTTCTGCCAAAGTCTTGCATGTATTAGTCTTTAGTTTTTATCATTATTTTGCATGATTTACGTTTATCACGCACCTGTTCCATGTTATATCCCCGGTCTTACATGAAGTCACCATGATATTAGGAGTGATCGGATACCGATTCATGTTTAAATAAGTATCTATGCCGATTTTACACAACTTTAACTTAATTCATTTTTTTGTAATTAATAATTGTCATTTTGTGAGAAAGGGCTAACCCTTGAGTTTTACAGGAATCTTAGAGTAATTTTAATCAAATCATCAGGAGTCTATCTCCTTAATTAATTCTTGAGAGGATTTCTTGATGATTTAATTTTGATTTATTATCAGTTTATTTTAAGTTTATTTATAGTTTATTTTACTTTTATTTGAAGTAAAATGTTGTAACCCTTAATCCCTTCCCCATTTATTTGATATGTATTTGTGTAATTTATTATTTCATTGAATGTTTGGGCCATAAGCATGTAAATAGGACTAATGAGCAAATTTGAACTTAAACATAAAATCAGAAATGATTGGAATTCATACAATAATAAGGAAACAATATAATAATCAAAGATAGTAAAATACAAAACAAATACAGAGGCCAACTGCAAGGTTGGGTGGGTATTCAAAAGCTCATACTCAGTTTCTGAACCTGATCTCTGATGATGACTTCTAGGAACCTCCGTGGAATCCAGTTGATGTACAGTGTGTAATGACTTAGCAACTCTCCTTAGGATTTTTCCCAAATGTATGTGATTTATGCCATATAGTAATCCCTGAAATGAAGCCCAAGCCCATTAAAGATGGACTATGCCAAATTGGGTTCTTAAGGCCCATTATGGCCCATTAAAATGGATTTTGGTTTTATTCAAAGGATCAGTTAGTAATAGCAATGGAAGGATGTGTGCTTCTACTCTTCAAAAAGTTGAAGGACTTGGGGATCCAAAACTTTGAAGAATTGTATAGATTTAGGGTGCAAAAGGAATCTGACCTGGCTTAAGATAAGAAATTTTTCAGTGGAAGATCTACAGGCAGAGAAGGAAGTAGGTCTAGTAGTGGGATTAGAGCGAGCAGGAGTGTACAGATAAATGCTGTTGGGCAACCCCGAAGGTTTTCTAATTTGGAAAAACCTCTTTCTAAAGTTTTGAAAAAGTTGATTAAGAACAACCTTTTGAGACATTTACCTCAAAGACCATATTTCCCAAATGTCAACCTAAAGCTGTATTACAAATATCATTAGACCATCAGACATGACACTGATAGCTGCGATCTTCTGAAGCATAAGATTTAAGATTTAATCGATTCAGGCAAAATCACCGACCCTGAAACCAGAAAACCCAACACCCAAAATAACCTTTTACCTAATTACCTCAATGTGCCACCACCAAATCCCTACATTCTCATGATCAATACCGACTTAATATAAGGACAAGTCCTTAATTCCTTTGTTGATGCCATACCCACATCCCCAAAACCTAAAACCAAAGACTTGAATCGAAACCAGCAGCCTATGGAACTAAATGTAAATGTTCTTGATATTTGGAGTTCTGATGATAAGGAAGGAGGAGCGATTAATCTATGGAAGAGTGATAAGGGAAAGAAAGCCTAATCAGCTGGAAAGGATGAAAAGAAGGAAGTAGAAGCTCGATCTGTGGGGTCAAAGGAAGAGAAATTCGGCTCAAAAGAATAATTGAAGGAGAAAGAGAAAGTTGATGAAGTAAAAACAAATGAGAAGGCTGTTGAAGCTAAGAGAGATGAGAAGAATCTCGTCAGCATTTGAGAGTTGCTTATGCACTCCAAAGCCCATGAGGACGCATTGGTTATAGCCCTTGATCACAAGAAGATTCTTATAACTCATACCCCTAATCAAATGGTGGATTCACAGATAGAGAGCCCTCAAAGGGTAATTATTTTTACAGTTGATGACCTACCTTTAGAAGGCAGAGGCCACAGCAAAGCCTTGTTCATAAAGGCCAAAGTGAAAGGGAAACTTAATTATTGTGTGATGGTGGATAACAGATCCGCTATCAATATTTGCCTAAGTTAGGAATGCAGTATCCGATTTGAAGCCATCTAAGGTAGTCATCAAGGCTTATGATGACATGAAAAGGCCTGTTGAAGGAACCTTCAGGGCGTTGGTCAATACAAGACCCCTTAAGGTTTGGGTCAACCTACATGTCATTGACATTTCTATCACCTTTGTCGTGTTATTGGGGAGGCCGTGGTTCCATCCCTTGGGAGGAGTGCCATCAACGGTGGACCAAAAAATTAAGTTTTCGCACGAGGGGAGAGTAGTCACTATAACTGGGGAAATTGAAGCTATAGTTATTGCGTTGAAGCTAGCTCCCAATGAAATTTTGGTCAGTCTGAGCTTCGAGGTCTGCATGATCTATGAAGATGAATTAAATCCAAAAATAGCAAATGATAATACACTAAAATATCCTCCTAATGAGAAATGAACACGTGTGTCAAAACCTCCCTCTCAAGACACGTCATCGAATCAATTTGACCCATTGACTTGCCAACTAAGATATCACTATGTGCAAAAAGGTCCCTTTATCCCTAGAGTAAACTTCACTGACTCTCGGTATAATTCCTACCACTTGAGAGAGGTCAGATACTATTTTGACATGCATTAAATGCATGTCAATCAATCTTCATCTATGCTGATAAAAAATAGACCTCACGTGCCCCGATGACTATTGTAGCGCCATGCCTCATGACCAATCAAGTCACACTTTTTCACCTACCCAATGCATAAATAAGAGGAGAAATGAGAAGCAAAAGGGTATTATTCTTCTTCTTTTACTTCTTTTCCCTTTTTCTTAGAATTCTCTCTGGAAGAACTTCGCACACAACAAGAACAGGGCACCCATTTCCCTTCATTTCTTTCTATCCTTTTTTTCTTCTTCTTTTCCTTTAGGAGAATTCAAGTTTATTTTCAGAACGCTCTTGCTTAAATTATTCCTAACTTGATTGTCAGAGGGGTTTTTTGTAACGCCCACATAATACATTTTCATTTATTTGCATAACATGCATATCATATAGTCATGAAAAATAAATGTAATACGTGTGATATTAAGTCCATAATAAGAATTAGAAAGTTAAGGGCTTAAATTGGTTAATGACAAAAATAAAAGGGCTTAAATGGGTTTTGTTGTTGCCATGACTATCATTATTATTATTAAAAAAAAAAAAGGAAGAAGAGTTTTAGACGTGTCTTAAAGGAGGGAAGGATTATCTTCCTTCTCCTCCTCCTCCTCCTCCTTCTTCTTCATTATCATCATCTACATAAAAAAAAAAAAAAAGAGTTGAATTACCAAGTAAAAGTGAAGGTCTAGAATCATTTTCAGAGTATAATCTTCATTTTCAAAGGCCTTAGATGTTTATTTGGTAAGTAATTTTAATATTTTTATTGAATTAAGTTAGGGTTTATAAAAT
>CATIWM010245860.1:0-12420 GCA_949671775.1 Mallotus repandus
AATAAAAATTCCTAAAAATAATTTACAATTTAGTTTAAAACCAATAAATCAAATCCAATAAATCTAATTTCACAGTCTATTTTCATCATCGGGTCCTCTGTCGCATTCATGCTCTAGTCATCCCGAAATTGGGTGCTTACAGTTACCTTTTGAAGCTGGAAAAGATCCTTGAAGTCAACACCCCAAACGTCAAAGATTTCCACTTTTAAGATTCCTGTTTGAAGCATTTCATCCTTATTTGATATGTTCCCACTACGTTGGCAAGAATCACAAGCTTGAACAAATCCTCTAGCATCTTTAAAAATTGAGGGCCAATAGAAACCACTTTCTAGCACTTTGGATGCTATCTGGTAGGGGCCATAATGTCCTCTATATATCAAATTATAGCAATGGTGGAGAATAGATTGCATTTCCTCATTAGGTACACATCTCCTAAAAATGCCATCCTTGCACTTCTTCCAAAGAAAATGATCATCCTACATATAACTTTTAGAATCATAAATCAATTCCTTTCTTTGCTGATAAGATAATTCCAAAGGGAAATTTACTATTGGAAATAAAATTAGCAATATCAACAAACTATGGTGCATCAATATAATTGAGAGTAAAGAGTGACTCATTTGGGAATATGTCTCTGATTATTTCATCAACTGCACTTTTGCTCTCTTATGATTATAGTCTTAAAAAGTGGTCTGCTACCACATTTCTATCCTTTTTTTTTGTCTCTGATCTCAATGTCAAATTCTTACAACAGTAGTACCCATCTTATCAACCTGGGCTTTAAGTCCTTCCTTATGAGCAAGTATTTCAAAGTTGAGTGATCTGTATAAACCAACACTTTTAAACTAAGAAGATATAATCTAAATTTGTCAAAAGTAAAAATCACTACTAGTATCTCATTTTTAGTAGTAGTATAATTTATCTGAGCATCAAAAAAGTACTGCTAGCATAATAGATCACATGAAGCTTTTATCTTTTTTTGTCATAGCACTGCTCCTCTGGTATGATCACTAGCATCACATATATGCTCGAACAAACTCCAATCTAGTGCTATCATAACTGATACTAACACAAGTGCCTCTTTTAGCCTGTAAACGTAATTTTACAAACATCAGTGAAAATAAAAGGTGCATCTTTTTTAAGTAATTAACAAAGAGGTTTAAAGATTTTAGAAAAATCCTTTATAAACTGCTTGTAAAATCCTGCATGTCCTAAAAAGCTTCTTACTCCCCTGACATTGGTTGGGTACTGCAGCTTCTCAATGATGTCCACTTTAGCTTTGTCTACCTCTATGCCTTTGCTTGAAATTGTGTGCCCTAACACTATACCCTCTTCAACCATAAAGTGACATTTTTCTCAATTCAAAACTAAGTTTGTCTCTTCACATCTAGCAAGCACTTTATCTAGATCAGTCAAGCACTCCTCAAAAGAATTTTCATATACTTAAAAGTCATCCATAAACACTTTTATGATTTCCTTAACTAAATTTGCAAAGATTGCCATCATGCACCTTTGAAATGTTGCAAGTGCATTACACAAACTAAATGGCATTCTCCTGTAAACAAATCTGCCATAAGGACAAGTGAATATTTTCTTTTCTTGATCTTGAAGAGCAATGGCTATTTGAGTGTACTCTAAATAACCATATAGAAAATAATAGAATACATGCCTTGAAATTCTTTCTAGTATTTTGTTAACAAATGGAAGCGGATGATGATCCTTCCTAGTGGTTGCATTCAATTTTCTACGGTCTATACAAACTCGCCAACAACTCATAATTCTAGTAGGAATTAAATCTCCCCCATTATTTTCTATTATTATCATGCCACCCTTCTTTGGTACACATTGAATGAGGCTGACCCTTGAACTATCTCAAATGGGGTATATAATCCTTGCATTTAACAACTTAAGCACTTCTTTCTTAACTACTTCCTATATGTTTGGGTTTAATCTCCTCTGCCTCTCAATGGTGGTTTTGTGCATCCTCTGTAAGTATTTTGTGCATACAATAGAAAGGACTTATACCCTTAATAACTAAAATTTGTCACCCCAAAGCGTGCACTCTTTTTTCAATAACTGCTTTATTCCTTACTAAGTTTGGATGAAATGATAATAGGTAAGGTCTAGTTCTCACCCAAATAAATGTATCTCAAATGAGGTAGTAAAGGTTTTAATTCTAACTGAGGTGGTCTCTCCATAGAAGGAGGAATAGGTTTCGTGTTTAGAGGTAACTTAATTTGCTGCATTTGGTTAGAGTACATTGGACTTCATTCATAATATCATCAACCACATCAATATGCATGAAATTATCATAGTCTGGTGGATGTTTCATACGTTGGTAAACATTAAACTTACAGTTATCTTCATCCACTCTCAATGTAAGAGTACCTTCAAAAACATCAATAATTGCTTTAGCAGTGTACATAAAAGGCATGCCCAAGATTAATGACACATCTTCATCTTCCTCAAAATCTAACAAAATAAGATCAACTGAAAAATAAATTTCCTTACTATTACCAATACATCCTCCATAATTCCTTCAAGTTTCTTGATTGTTCTGTCTGTAAGCTGCAAACATATGTTTGTAGTTGTTGCTTCACCTATTCTAAGTTTTTTTTAAAGAAAATAAAGGCATTAAATTAATAGAAGCACTGAATCAAAAAGAGCATTTTGAAAATTTAAATAACCGACAAAGTAAGGTATAGTAAGACTCCCTAGATGTCTACGCTTTAGTGGAAGCTTACTTGAAATGATAGCACTGCACTCTTTATTAAGAGTAATAGTTTCAAACTCTTGTAACTTATTATTACTAGAAATAACCTCCTTCAAGAATTTAGCATATTTGGGTATTTAAGCTATTGCTTCAACCGAAGGTATATTGATGTGCAACTTCATGAACATCTCTAAAAACTTTGTAAACTGCTAATCATGCTCTTGCTTTCTTATCGTACGTGAAAATGGAACTAGGGGTTTATAAAGCTTAGGTGGTGGAGTAGTTTCTTTCTTCTTATTGATATTATACTCCTTTTCTCCCTCTTCAATATGTACTTTAACTTGTTCCTTCTCTTTTCTGTGTCTTTTTCTTCTTCCTTAGCAGGTACAAGTGTACTTTCTTGGTTGGTTGCAATTTTGTACCACTCCTCAAGGTAATTGCCTTCAATTGCTCCTTAGGGTTCTTTTTAGTGTTATTAGGAAATGCCCCTTGATTTCTTGATGAAAGAGAATTTGCTAATTGACTCACTTGTTCCTCCAAATTATGAATTGAATAATAATGATTTCTAAATATTAATTGAGTATCCTGATGCATCTGTTCAAACCTCCCCTCTAGTCTTTTAATAGCCTCATCTTACTGATTCATTTTAGTTATCATCATGTCCATGAACTTGTCCATTTTGCTTTTGAGAGAGGCTAGTGATGATGAAGCCTTCTCTTATTAAAATTGAGTTTGTTCTTGATGTTGATGACTATTGTTTCCTGTGAAACCCGGTGGTCCTTGAGGTCTATATTGATTGTTGCCCTGATTATTCCATGAGAAATTTTGGTAGTTCCTCCAACTCAGATTATAAGTGTTTGCCTATATAGCATTTTATTAATGACTTTTGTTAAAGTTACCCACATTGTTCATGCTCTCCATGGTCAAAGTTTACATTTATTAACACTCAATGGCGGGATGTCCACCATGACAATGCTCACAAGATGAAGAAATTGTTAATGAAATTGCATTAAGACCCATATTTTCTATTCTCTTTTTCAAAACATCCAGTTTAGCATTCACCATAGTCAATCCACCACATATAATGTTCCCCCCTTCTTTGGCATAACTCTTTTATTAGACCACAAGCTCTGAGTATTAGCCATTTCTTCAAAAAGATCTATAGCATCCTCTGGTGTCTTGGATATAATAGTTACTTTAGGTGCATAATTATATCAACTGAGGAAGAAAGAATATTTGTATGGCTTTTTCAAAACTAGAAAAGGTGCATAGATAATGTGGCTCCAGCGACAATAATGACCGACCAATGCAGAAGCATAGGCAATGCCATACAACATGTGTTTCCAAAGATGATGCATGTATGGTGTGTGTAGCATATAATGACAAAGTTACCAAAAAAGATACGGCAATATTCCCACTATTATAGCATCAAGAAAAAAATGAGCTTTCTTGTATACGATGGGACATCAATTGAGGAGTTCGAAGAAGGGTGGAGAGAAATGGTTGCTAAATATGGACTGTCTGAAAATAGGTGGCTTGCAGATCTATAAGATAATAGAGAGAAGTGGGTCCTTGTGTATATACAATGATTTTTTTAGCAAGCATGTTACCAATGCAGAGAAGTGATGGTATGACTGCATTTTTTATGGCTATTTTCACTCAGAAAGCTCACTTAAGCAATTTGTGGAACAATATGAGCAGCAATGAGATTTAAAATTGAAAAGGAGGACAAAGCTGATTAAGCAATAATGATAAAGAAATAGCCCTATATTTCAAAATTTTAGGTTGAGTCACAATTTCAAGAAGTGTACATGTAGGACATATTTCGTAGAGTTCAGGAAAAAGTAAAGAAACTAATGTGTTGTAATGAACTTTACAAATGGAAGAGGAGGGGAATGTGTTTTGGTACGCAGTGTCAAAAAAAGGGTACGCATAGAGGGTGTGTCAAAGACACTATCATATATGGTAAAGTTCAAGGAAGGGACATTGGAAGTTGGTTATTTGTGCAAAAATTTTGAGTCTGTAGGAATATTATAATGCCATTATTCAGCATGCTAATTATGAAGGATGTGGATAGAGTACATGAGAAATATTTAATGAGCAGATGGAGAGGTGACGTTAGAAGATGACACACAAAAATAAACGTTTGCAATGGCACTGGAGAAACATTTGGAGAGGTGCATAGATATCAGCAATTAGAAAACATATTTATAGATGTTGCCAATATGGCATCCAAAAGAGAGGATACATTTATGTTGATACGAGGTGTATTGGAAGATGTATTAATGCAAATACAACAATTGGAGAGTAGGAATTTGAGCGGGAGGGAACATATCAGTGACAAGGGAGGTAACGGTGAATCTAGAACACCATAACAACTAATCGAGTATGATAATGTACATTCCCAAAGTCAGTCAATATACACTGCTCCACTACTTGCACAACTGCGTGGCAGGCCAAGAATAAACATGATAAGGTTATATATAAAGAGGAGGAGTATAAATACAAGGAGGTCAAATAGCCATACACGCAGGCCCAATGAAGGACAAACAATGAACAAGTAAGAGATGTTAAAATCAAATGCATTTTTGTAAAACTTTTGCTCAAGTAATGAACACATCAAAGAAAAGGTTGGAAGGAATAAATGTTAAAAATTTATTAAAAAAGGTAAATTTTAACTAGTAAACATGGATAGTCAATATATTCTGATAGCATGAAAGTCATATATAATATATTGCGCCAACGTAACATGGGAAACGGAATTGAAAAGGCAACAGTGCATATGATTGAAAAGGTAGATAAAAGAAAGTGTAAAGACTTAAAAAAAATAAAACTTACAGTTTTGAGTGTGTCAACCAAAGTTTATGACTTAGTGTTGCGGTTGATGATGTAAGATAATTTATAAATTGAGGATGATAAGGGAAAAATAAAATGGGGATTAAATGATGATAATTTTATAATGTGGATGAAGGGTAACAAGGCCTCTGTAGACGGGAGCATATACGCATCACAAGTAAGTAAACTTAAATGTGAAATTTCCAGTCCATTAATGCAAAGGGCAGTAAACAATATTACAAAATTTTTGCAGTCTATCAGACGTTGAGTCTGCGCTCATAGCAGAATCACATGTTGCTAATAGAAATGCAAGTTGTATCTGGCTAACCACCAGCTACAAATAACAGTTGAAATGACGTACACGTACAGGTAAAAGTAGGGTGGATAACCATCCATTTATTTGGTGCAATTGCATAAATTACGTCATGCTACAAGGTAGATACATTTTGGGGATAACCACATAAAGCACATATACTGTGAAGGCATATAAATGAAATTTTTGCATTTTGTTGATTTATTTAGCACTAAACAGGAAGTGCAAGTTAATATGATTGTTGGAATCATATAAAATAGATTGTGTGATAGAATTTGGGTCAATCAATTTGTGGAAAAAAATTTAAATTCATGGAAACAAAAGCAATAGGATGCATAAGGGTCAGTCAGTAGGAATTGTACATTAAAGTCTTAACTAATGCATTGAAAATATAAAAAACATTATATGTTTGAATTTTTTGTATTAGTTTTTTATGTTGTTGCTTACTTTTTATGTGCAAACTCATAATTTCATACATTAATGGAGTGTATATATACTGGTACATTATTTAGATTGTTAATTGTAAACATTGTGTAAAAGTTAGTAACTGCTAATATGTGGCAGAATAAGGAGGCAAAAGGGGGCAAAACAAGGATGTTGAGTTAGGGGGAGACAAAAGATTTTTACTAGAAAAAGTAATTTAATAAATTTATTTGTATAAAAATTTCCACATCACTATTTGTAAAGTAGCACTATAATTAATATAAATCATAAAGTACACTTGTAAATCATATATGAAAGCAAAGACAATGGTTAAAAAAAAGATGTATTTTATTTTTTTATTTTTTTGAACATCATATATTGACACAAACTAGCCGAGAAAAACATAAGGAAAATAACATTGGATATAAAGCCTAACTCTGACATAAACAACCATGAGTAACAGATTAGGAAAGTAGACTAGCAGAGAAAGTTTAAAATGCAAACTAAAATTAAAAAAGTAAACCAATAAATATCATAAAGGGCTACAACCTAAAAGATAGACTAATTATGGAGAGCCCAAGTGGTAGTCCCTCTTAGAGGGTCTTACAAAATCTTAAAGTCCAATTAATCTACTTCCGGATTGTCAGGGTAATTATCTTCCATTTGCTTTTGGGTTTTAGATGTCGTGAGGGTTGTAGATGCCTTTTTTAGAGGTGCAGGAAGCTGAATGTCTACTAGAGTTTTGGCATTCTTCTCTTTTGCTTTCTGAGAATTAATCATCTTAATAGCTTTGTTTTTATCTTCAAACTTTGGGTAGGAGAGTTCCCTTTAACACAGGAAAGAGGAAGAATAATGCTAATTGAAGGAGGATACCATTGCAGGAATACCTTGATGGTCTTGGTTTTTAACTAAGCTAGTGATGAATTCAGAAAGACTGCAGAGGTAGAAAAATAAAGGTAATTTCCTGTATTATTATTCAAACCAAAATCTCTTTCTCCCTTAAAGTCAACTAGAAGCCTTTGGGGATCGGCTTCGTATTATTCATAAAACCCTAACATCTAAAATAAAAACATTATGATTGATTTTAGGTTTTGTGAGTTCCATATCAATTAGGTTTTCAAACATAGATTCATCAATGATATTAGCATTTTATAGGCAAAGATAATCAATCAGGAATTTTTTCAATCCTAACCCAGACATAATCTTTAAGAAAGTCATAAAATTCTAAGGGTTGATTTGTCTTTCAATCTTTGACAACAAACAAATATCTCAAGAAAATCCAAGGAGTGTTAGAAGGAGCTTTTATTTTTTACCACTGCCCTTTTGGACGTATATGATGAATACATTTTCCTCATGCAAGGAATGGATAGAAAAAATACTCAATGGGGTGTCATACTTGAGAGCATATACAAAAATATTTTTAATTAAAATAACTATGAAATTTATTAAACAATTAAGTAAACATGTTTGAACAAATTAAATATTCATTGTCAGGGAGATGTGTAAGCCAAAAGAGTATAGCTAAAGTATATGGCATGAACACGTAATATGAACAAAATATATATACGATAGTGAGAAGATAAGCGTAAGACCATATCAACTAAACATATTATTATTGTGGTTATGCATGTAGGGAATCACAAATTAGATAACTTATAGACAACAATACATGAATGGATGTCAAAGCGAACGCGCTACATCGATGTGCAAGTAAACAAAAATTGGACCTTTAATTCTTTTTTAAATTGATTGTTTTCACTGGTTATTTAAGGTGCATAATCCAAAGGCCCAAAAATTATGTAACATTTCATAGCCATAACTTGTAACGTGCACACATAAGAAACTATTAGGACAGTTACGATGGGTAACTATTAACGTTGGTATAAGTTAATTCTGCTAAAAGTAAAAATTTCAAATTGTAAAAGCATATGAAATTACGTAAAATAGAAAATTTGTTATTAAAATGAATTCATCACAGGACATCCGAAAGCAGGTAAAATGCCAGCCTCTCCGACCTTAATGGTTAAGCACTTCCCACCCTTATAAGGGAAGGGTTCAAATCCCCAATCTCCCTCCCTCTCCAATGGTTTGCAAAAACAATTTTTTTTAAAAAGGTTACGATAATGTGGCTATTTGTCCACCATATAACATGTTGAACATTTGAATATAAAAATGCAAGCAAAGATGTTGCATGTCTAAAAAGCAGATAAATAAATGTATAATATGTACTCATGTTATGCCAAGGTTAAATTGAAACCCCTGGTTTAAGTTATATCAATTTACCATATCAATATGTAAAATTGTTACAATTATTTCCAATCTTTTAATAAGGATATAAATGTAATTGAAAATATTACATTTAAGAACCTTTTCAAATTCACTTAAAAATATTGCATTCACTCAAGAACCTTTACTTAAAAATATATTACCTTACAAATATTACATTTAAGAATACAGTTCAAATTCACTTACCAACTTTTTGTAGTTTGTTATTTAAAATTACCCGATAAAAAGACCCAATCGAGGAGTTTATTTAAAAACTTAAATAATTGTAGAAATTAGTAAATGAGTATGGGTGGCATAAAAATTTACAACAACTGCAGTAAATATTATTTGGACAAATGATCATTCTGACCCTTCAACTTGTATACTCAGGCCACATAGGCCACATTTAAACTTTTTCAGCAATTAAGTCCAAAACTTCTATTTTTAGGCCTATTAAACCCAAATCTTCAACCTACCTCGCTTGTGGAATGCACCGTAACTCAAAATATATAATTATATAATAAAAAATAAAAATCCCTAATTCTCCTTCACCATCACCATCCCTCTGTCGCCTAATTCTCCATCACCATCCGCCACGGCCATCATAAAGAAGAAGAGCAAACCTGCGGTAAGGGAAATATCCAATACCCAAGTTCTTAGTGCTTTGCTAGATCTTCAGTTTATTCATCTATGGGAAAGCAACTTCACTACTGACCCGGAGAATCTTGGCCAAAATAAAAAACTTAGAAGCATAATTGGTGAGAGGAACAAGGTTCACACTAGTGACAACGGATATCTGTGAAGGTTCACGTCGGTGACATCGGATGTGGAAGAGAAATCAGTCATAATTGGTGAGAGGAACAAGGCAGCAATGGAGGCACTTAAAAGAGCAATCAATGACGATTATAACAATATTGCTATACTGTATGGCAGCAATGGAGATGATGCTCCGCATGCAGTGTTTCATAGCATTTTTGGCGATGAGGTTCAATCAAATAGGGGTATTATGACTTTGAAATACCTAACTGGGATGATATGGAAAAGATTTGGCATCATACTTTCTACAATGAGTTTTGTGTTGCCCCAGGGGAGCACTCTGTACTTTTAACTGAAGCTCCTCTTAACCCCAAGGCTAATCGTGAGAAGATGACCCAAATCATGTTTGAGACCTCCAATGCTCCTAGTATGTATGTTGCCATTCAGGTTGTTCTATCCTTGGTGCTGAGCGTTTTCGTTGTCTTGAGGTCCTCTTCCAACCATCCATTATAGGAATGGAATCTACTGGCATCCATGAGACCATATACAACTCCATCATGAAATGTGATGTGGATATCAGGAAAGATTTGTATGGTAACATTGTCCTTAGTGGTGGTTCAATTATGTTCCCTGGCATTGCTGATAGAATGAGCAAGGAAATCTCTGTACTAGCCCTAAGTAGCATGAAAATCAAGGTTGTTGCACCACCTGAGAGGAAATATAGTGTCTGGATTGGTGGTTCAATCTTGGCATCCCTTAGCACCTTCCAGCAGATATAGATTGCAAAGGTAGAATATGACGAGTCCAGGCCATCAATTGTTCATAAAAAGTGTTTCTAAATGTTCTGAGATTAGAATTGTTGAAGATAAAAATGTTTTTTCATTTTTTGGAAAGAATAGGGCAGCATGCCATGTTTTCCATTCTAACTTTATTGTCTATGTTTATCATGGTGTTGAATTAGACTTTGAGAAGGCTGAGTATTTTAATTGCAAAATGATCAAATTCTTTCAAAAAAATACTTAACCAATATTTTTCTAATTGACATTTGTTCATCCTATTAATATCAAGAAGCAGAATAGCAAATTCTCGTTGCTTTTAATACATATTGTCAAACTGATTTCAACAGACATGGATTATTAGTCGAAATTTCATTGACTCATCTTTGATTTTTTTTATTACAAAAATTATTTCTTTCAACTATAAACATTTTGATCCACTTTCTTTATAGAAAATTTGTATAAGATGTAAAGAACACCACTAGTTTGAAGATTGAAACGAGTGTAAAGAATAAGCTGATTAAGGATGGGGTAGGTTCCAGGATTAAGTCTTAGTTTTTTTTTTGAAGGTAGATCATAATTGTATTAAAAAGAAGAGGAAACATCCTCCAGAATATAATCTAAATAGGAATAAGGCAAAATAGCAGCTAAGAAGAAATTTTCCCATTCATGAAAAGTATACTGAGCCAAGGCATGTGCAACCTTGTTGCCTGATCTACGCACATAAGTGAATGAAATAGAATTGAAATTGGGTACAAGAAAATGAATATCATCACATAATAAATCAATAGAAGATGATCCTTTAACAATAGAGGTGAGACGGTTCACCAGGCTTTGGCAATCAGACTCGCACTCTTAAACAAACAAAGTTAAATACTCAAAATTAAGTTTGTTAATATCAAAATCAAGATTGATCATTGCTAAGGTCAATAATCTCCCCCTTTTTGATTTTGTAAAACTTATTTTGAGTTTGAGAGAATAATATAAAGTGAAGTGTGTGATAATCTAAACTAATTTTACTCCCCCTAAAATTATGCATATCATTAAAATAATAACTATAAGGAGTAAGAAATAAAAATTAATGAGAAATATATATTTCTTTATTTCCCCCCTTGTTTGACATGATAAGAAATATAAATTTTAAAATTTATCATCTTTTGTTAAAAAAAATAACAATATTAAATACTTGACAAAATATTTAAGAAATATAAACATGGTAGAAGACAAATTTTACTATAATAATGCATCACAAAATAGTACATGTAGCATTTTAAAGACCAAGAACTAAAACAATGAAAAACATGAAAGTTTCATTATTTCTCCCCCTTTGTAACATAAATTTATAAATCATTCCCTTTGACAAAAAAATAGAAACAGCATAAAATATAACATGAGGGACATAAAAACATGGCCTAACATGACAAATGTGTTAAGAACATGATTATTTAAATAAATGCTAGGTAATATGAAAGGAAATAATTTCAAACATATTAAAAAAAACTTAAATATCACATTATCATATAGAGCTTAGTTCTAAAGGAAACAAAAAACCAAGAACTAAAACAATGAAAAAAAAAATTTCTCCCCCTTTGAGAAATACCAAATGAAATTATGCAAGTAAGCAAAACAAAGCCTTTTACATGGAGAAAAATATGATAACATGATCATTAATTGACATAAAAGTAGCCACACTTACAATGCATGTAACAAATAACAAGGAAATAAATAATAATAAATAATAATCACAAAAAAAAAATTTAAGCAAACTCAAATTTTTCTCCCCCTTTGGTAGAATAAAAAGGAATTAAAGAAACATGAATTGAGAAAAATAAGATTGCATTAATAAAAAGATAATAGTACAATGATATTTAAAATATCAATTGTGAACAAGACATAAACATACAACCATTGGTTCATAAACCGAAAGAAAATAGAAAATAAACCAAATATAAACTGACATAAAATTGACTTAAATATAAACTAGCAGCTCAAATCTCAGAAACGAAAAATATACTAAAAAGAAACTAAACAGATACTGACGAGCAAACAAAGAAAAATTACATAAAAAGAAGTTACTTTTGAGGAGAAGATGGAGGAGGATGAGTGAAAGTTGAAAATGAGCAGGAAACACTTAATGCTCTAAAAATAATTAATTTATTGAAAATAAAGTTCAATAAAAAAAGTTAAGATCAAAATCAAACATTTAAAAGAAATCATATCAATTACCTAAACAATCAAGGCAATATGATAAGCACAACATGATTTCACATGAAAACAAGTCCAACAATCAATTCACTAATTTAAACAAACAATTAAGACAAACTAGAACTATCAATCAT
>CATIWM010245867.1:0-26266 GCA_949671775.1 Mallotus repandus
TACTCATTCAAATATTCAATATTTATTATTTATTCAATTATAATCTCAATATTCTCTTACTCTATTAATTTATTTTTTATTAATTTCACTCCCAATTTTTTTTATCAAAAAATGACAAGTGGAAGTGAAAGATCAAGATCACAATAATTTTTTAAATCACAACCAAATATTGTTAATTTAAATAATATGCTAGATAATTTTCAAGATGATTATCCAACACAAGAAAGTCAAGAAGCTTGTATGAAAGGACTTGTAACAAATATTCCACAACAATATGGAGAAGAAAAATCTCAATCACAATCGAATATTTTCAAAATTCATTTTAAGCGGCAAAGAAATGCGGATGACAACTATAATGTAATAATGAAATAAAATAGTAAAATTATTTTAAATTCATTCCATTAATTAATCTTGTTGAATGTGTTTTTGATCCTAGAATTAAAATAGATGTCTTATATGATTATTTAAGTGTATATTTTGGATGTTTATGTCTTATGGAAGATACTGATATTGATATAGAATCAATAATTAAAATATTAGAAGAATATTAGTAGAATTATTTGATGAATATAAAGATAATGTAAATATTGGTACATCATCTTCTTCTATTTCTTCTTCTTTCTTACCAATCAAGTGGGAGATGAACAAAATATAATTAGTATTGGTGATCGTGTCTTTTTGCAAAGAAAAAAAAGGCCTCGAGGATCATCCGGTTCTTCTCTCGAACTTGACATTTATTTAACATTTTTTTGAGTTTGGTGATAGCAAATCCAAAAAAGATTTCCCAGTCCTTAAATGGTGGAGTGGATAATACACATTCCAGTTGACCGGGCCTAATTCTAATTGCTTTATTCCAAAGCAAAGATATCCACTAGGCGGTTCGTCCTATTCAGATATTCACAACCCTTGCATTAATTACTAAACAATTTTTTTCAAGTTCGGTTTCAATGGTAGCTGTTGAACAAGCATTTAGTGTGGGAGGAAGTATTTTAGATGAGACTCAATCATCCATGACTTCTGAATCATTGGAGACCTAAACATATGTGGATGATTGGTCTAGAGCGGCATTAATTAGTAGAGAGGAATTAGTTGTTAGAAAGTGAAAACCAACAGATGGCAAAATACTTGAGTGGGTTGAAGCTGACTATTAAAGACAAGATCAGGGTACATATGGTTTTTAGTGTGTAGGAGGTTAGGAATTTGGTGATGAAAAATGAAGCCCTCATGCAGGAGCAAGCCCGTAGTGCTAATTATAGAAGGTATAAAGGAGTAGATAGTATGGCCCTAGGTGATAAAGGAAAGATTCCTCAAATTGAGTCTAGTAATGTAGAACCTGCTAATGATGGTGTAAAACAAAGAAAAGGTGTAATAGAAGAAGGAAATCAAGGTAACACTTCAAATCATATTAAAAATAACAACCTTTATGCTAAGTACTAAATGTGTAGTGAGGTTGGGCATCACTCTAATGAATGTTTAAAAAGGAAAGCAGTGGATATAGTAGACAAGAGTGATGATGTTGTTGAAGATGAAGTGTGTGGACTAGATGAGAACGATGATGATTATGAAGATTATGAGCATGTTGTGTATACATATATGGTGAGGAAGTTTATGTTGTCTCAAAGGTATGAGGATGATACTCAACGTGATAAGCTCTTTCACACTAGATGTACATTGCACGAGAGTTTGTTTGATCTCATTATTGATAGTAGGAGTCAAAAGAATATTATAGATATAGATGTTGTAAAAAGACTGTGGATGATAATAGAGACACATCCTAATCCATACTCTATTGGGTGGATTAAGGAGGTTGGTGGCATTCAAGTGACTGAACGTTGTACCTTTTTCCATTGGCAAGTATAGTGATAAAGTGCATTGTGATGTAGTGGACATGGATGCTTCCCATATTATACTTGAGCGTCCTCGGCGATATGATGTTGATGTTAGACACTTAGGTAGGAGCAAGATATATCAGCTAGAAAAGAATGGGGTGAGGTATACACTAGTTCCATTAGCTAGGAGAAACCAACCCCAAGCTTTACAAGCCCAAGAGAAGAACTTTCTAAATTTTGAGCAACAATCATCCATAATTGTAGGAGAGTGTAATAAGGCTCATAAAGTGCACTTGTTGATAGTAAAGGAAGAGGATGATAGTAGAGACTTAGTGAGATGTCAAATTTCAGTGAAGGTTCAAAAATTACATGGAGATTGATTAACTGGACATTTTGAAAGGGATGGACCAAAGCCATGTGTTGTTATCAAAGCATAAATAGAATTTATATTTAACAACATCGTTCATTATACAACAGGTTTTATTATAGCAGCTGGTGATTTCAAAAATTAAGTCCAAGAGGAACAAGAGGATATCAAGAGCACGCTAGAGAAAACTAATGTCAAGCTTAAGATGAAGATAGACAAACATGAGCAGCCTAAGCTGTTTGATTGGAGATAAGGTGGTGGCTTTGCTGAATTGTATGGAAATGTCGAAGACCTTGAACGTTGTAAATCTTACTTTGTTTCATCTAGATCTGACACTTAAATATTTAGAAAGTAACTTTAGGATGAGTTCTTTGCTAGTGGAGGTGATTGACAAGGGGTGTTAATGCCTTTAAAGGGAAATACATGACTATGTGCCTTTGGAAACATGACTGTGCTTGAAACCATTCATCTTAGAATTGAAAAACTAGAAGAAAACATGGTCGTGTGCCTTATTTCACATAATTGTGCCTGAGAGTGGAGGTTTCGAGTTTCAGAAGAATCGAACGCACATGGCCATACGTCATATTGACACGGACATGCGCCATGGAAACCTTACGTTAATTATTTTTTATTTCTCTTATTTGTTATTTGGGATATTATTTTATTCTTATTATCCTAAGGGTATAAATAATTATTTAAGGTTTGTTTAAGATGTCTTTTCACTTTTCTTAATCCAATTGAATCTTTTACTTTATTTATTTTCTAGATTGAGGCTGGATTATTTTGAATAATCAATCACGTGTTGATTATTCACGATACACGTTATGTTAAAAAGCATTAACAAATTTTAGTTTACCAAGTTAACATGTCCAATTTATTAGTTTGTAAATTGAAGGATGAAATTGACAAAAGATGTTAAGTTCAGGGTGTAGATTTATTATGAACAATCAAATTGACAAAAGATGTCAAGTTCAGGGTGCAAATTTATTATGAACATTCATGATAACTATATTAAATCAAAGAGAAATAAATTTTAAACTACAAAGTCTTTTAAAGGTTCAAGATACTCAATAATCCAACCTGGTTCCATGGATATAATCAAAAATGCATTTGCCATCAAGTCATCAAGTTTATTATCTAATTGTTTAACAAAAGAAAATATGCAACTAGTAAAATCTCTGCAAATAACTTTTATGCTATGATTTGATGCAAAGGATCTGATCATCAATTTAGATTTGAATCAAATCTTTTATTTGGAAATTTTATGGATTTTTATTGATATGGATTTGAAACAAATCCATAAAAGACTAAAAAGTTTATTTAATGAGAATATGAAATAATGTCTAATTATATGTTATTTGAAATTTAGAATTTCAAATCAAATGCTTTCATCTAAACAAAACTTTATAGTATTTACAATAACATTTATTGACCTTTTGCAATGATTAATCTATTTAACCCTTGTTTTGATATTAACAAACCATATTTTGAACATCTAATGTTTTTCATTTAAGTGTGTATAAGTTAAGGAACATTTGGAAAGTAAATTAATGAAGAAAAATTAAAGAAAATTGATTCGGGGAAGTGGTCACGAGCTATGTCCGGACCGAGACCGGGACATAATTGCTCAAATTCAAGCTTGGACCATAACCAATCTCGAACAATGTCCATGCATTGTACCCCCCCCCCCCCCCCCCGGACTATGCTTGCTCGATTAGGACTCAATACCAATCCTAATTAATGTCCTTACAGGGACATGCACCAATATATAGTAGTCCCAACCAGGATCGAAGAATGAAGATCGGGATCAAATGAAACAAACTTTTGAAAATTTTCAAAACCCATCCCGATCAAAGTCTCAATCGAGATGGTGTCTGGGACTTCAATGATGTCCCGACTGGGATGGTGTCCGGGACATCAGTGATGTCCCGATTGGGACCAACCTATCTCTTTCATACTCAACAGCTCTGTCAGCTACAACAGTTAGTTTTTTTAAATGTCCCGATTGGGGCTGAGAATATCTCGATCGAGAGCGATGAAATTCATGCAAAAATTTAAAGAACAATTAATGAAGAAATATAAAGCCGTGGACGAATTGAATGAGCTCTAACAGGTAGTTCCTAATGTTTTTTTCAATATATATACACTTCATAAAACCTTATTTAAGAGGTTAGATAGATTGGTGAACAAATTCTTCTTAGCATTCAATTCTCTAAAGCTTTAATCATTAATTCTCTTGTAATCAATTTTAATTGAGTGTGGTTAGTGTGATAGACTAGGTTTCTCTTCTTCTTGTATTTCTTGGGTTTAAGAAAGGGAAGTGAGGAACTAGCTCTAAGTGGAATTGGTTCAATTGTTAGTCATCTAAAACACTTGGGTTTTTGGCTTTAGAATTAGCCAAGAAAACTCTTGTTTGTGTAAGGTTAAAGAGTGAGCCTTAAACTCTTATAAACTCAATCTCAAACAATAGAATGGAGTAGGTGTTGAAAATCCTAACCTGGGGATAAGTTAGGTGGAGACTTAGATTCATTTATGAATCGAACTCCTTAATTTTTTGTGTTTGATTTTCTACTCATCTAATCTTCTTTTAATTTTCTTCTAAATTTCAAAGAGCCCTATTCACCCTCCTTAGGGCAATTATAATTGGTATAAGAGCTAAACTTCTTGGTACTTAATTGCAAGAAGCTTAAATCATAGGTAGTGAGGGTATAAACTTTTCTTTTTGAGACCTTTCTTTGATGGGAGTGATTATCTCCATTGGAAATTTAAATTGGAACTATATCTTGATAGTGATCCTATTAGACTACGGAAAGTAGTTCTTGATGGTTGGGTGCCTCCTAAAGCCACACTAGACAATGTTGAAATTCTTATTGATAGAACACAATGGACTCAAGATCAAAAGGAGGCAAAATACAAGAATAAGAAGGCAATGACAATCCTACTAGCTTTAATGTCTAGAGAAGAAAAAGGCAAGGTTCAACATTGCCAATCCGTAAAAGAAGTGTGGGAAACTCTTGAGTATCATTATAAAGGAAATGTGCAAGTAAGAAGCAAGAAGGTTTAACCACATATGTATGACTATGAAATCTTCAAGATGAAGCCTTAAGAATCAATAAACAAAATGACCAGTCATCTTAAAGCTCTTCTGACTACTCTAAGGAAACTTGGAAAACATTTTTCCAAGGAATAAGTGAATAACAAGATTCCAAGAATCCTACATAAGAAGGATTGGGAATCTAGAGTCACTTCAATTAAGGAAGCATAAGACCTTTTAACTCTCTTAACCGATGTACTTATTGGAAAGAACCTTACACATGAGCTTAATATAAAGTAAAAAGGAGATGAGAGAGATGAGAAAAAAGAGAAGAAAAAGAGCATTGCATTGATTCAAGAAGCAAGTGAAAATGAAAGCCTTAAGGATTCTAGTGATGAAGAAGGTGACATTGCTATGCTTACAAGGAATTTCAAGAAATTCTTGAGAATTAAGAACTCATCAAGAATTAGAGATCTCAACAAGAAGTATGAAGGTAAGAAGAGCAAAGAGGTTACTTGCTATGAGTGTAAGAAACTGGGTCACATTAGAAGTTAGTGCCTTCAGCTCAAATTCAAGAATAAGGGAGCAAAGGACAAGAAGAAGGTCTTTAAAACTTCATGGGATGACTCATCCAAAATGGAAAAGGAAGAGGAGCAACAAGAAGTGGCCAACCTTTGCTTCATGGCCCTTGAAAATGAAAAAGACGTAACATCTACATCTAATTCTTCTTATGATGATTGTGATAATTGTGATGATGATGATGATGATAAAAAGAGCTCTATTATGAGCAAACATATGCTTAAATGCAAAAGTCTTATCTCTAAGAAGAAGCTTTACAAGCATGAGCTATCAAACTTATCCAAGGAATTTGAAAGCTTAAAAAATGATTTCTCTAAAATTGTTGAATCAAATGAAAATCTTGCTAATGATTTAAAATCCTTAAATTCCTTAGAGGACCAACTTAAGAAATCTAATGATGAAAATCTTAAGCTTTCTAAAGAGGTCTTAGAATTGAAGAATTCCACTAATAAATTTATGAAGGGAAAAGAGACTTTAAATAGTCTTCTTGACTCTCAAAACTTCTATGAGGATACTCATGGAATTGGATATACTAATAAAATACCCTCTTCATCTTCATCTCACATTAACTTTGTGAAAGCTTCTTATGATTCCATCCCTTCTAATTCTAAGCCTCTTGAGACTCAAGCTTTCAAAGCTTAAAGGTCTCATGTGTCAAGTGAAAAGGGAAAGTCCCATAAGACTCAACCCCCATTGGCATAAAAGAACAAGGCTCAAGCTGAAAGGCCTCAATCTAAACATGCTTATATGTACACTAGATATAACATTCCTAAGCATGCTACACACTCACCTCACAATACACAATGCCATTGTAAATGCATGTCTCACACTCCTCCTAAAGCACAAAGAACTTTTAGGAACTCTACACAACCACAACAAACAAGGGATGCTTTATATACTAGGCAATCATATGATTTTAAAAGAAATAGATTTGCTAATGTTCAATGCTTTTATTGTATGACCAAAGGTCACACTAGCAATGTGTTCTTCTACAGAAGACTACACTTAAAATTGCTTCTTTTGGACTACTTTAAAACTAACCAACTTAGACCAATGAAGGTTTGGGCTCAAAAAAATGTTTGAATTATTTTATTTAGGTATGCTTGAAGTCCACAAAGATAAAAAGCAAGTGGTATCTTGATAGTAAATATTCAAGACAGATGACGGGAGACAATGAGCTATTCAACAAGCTTGATGCTAAGGATGGAGGTCATGTTACATTTGGAGACAATGCCAAAGGAAAGATAATAGGCATTGGAGAAATTAGTAACCCTCAATCCTTATCTATACATCATGTGTTTCTTGTTGATGGTCTTAAACATACTTTACTTAGTATCTGTCCATTATATGGCATGGGAAACAAAGTTACTTTCTATCCTAAAAATTTCTTTGTTAGCTGCTTAGATGAGGATAAAGTAATTTTTAGTGGTGAAAGAGTAAATAATATCTATGTCATTAACTTGAATAAGGTTGATAGCAAAGACATTAAATGCTTGATGGCTATTTCCCATGACACATGGACATGGCATATAAGGTTTGGACATGCAAATTTTGAGCTCTTGGATGATGTTAGTAAGCATGAACTTATGGTTGGGTTATCTAAACTCAAGTTCACTAAGGACAAGCCTTGTGATGCTTGTCAAAAGGGAAAATAATCTAAGTCTTCCTTTAAGCTAAAAAATATGGTGTCCACTTCTAGGCCACTTGAACTTATTCATATGAATTTCTTTGGTCCTACTAGAGTTGCTAGTTTAAGTGGAATGCACTATGCATATATGTTGGTTGATGATTACTCTAGATACACTTGGGTGTGTTTCATTGCTCATAAGAATGATGCTTTTAAAGCATTTGAAAGTTTTTCGAAAAAGTTAAAAAAAGAAAAGGGTTTTTGCATTTCAACTATTAGAAGTAATCATGGAACTAAATTTGAAAATGAATTCTTCAAAACCTTTTGCAATGAAAATGGTATTTCACGTACTTTTTCTTCTCCTAAAACTCCTCAACAAAATGGGGTAGTTGAAAGGAAAAATAGGTCTCTAGTGGAAATGGTTAGGACTATACTTCATGAGTATAATTTGCCATTATACTTTTGGGTGGAAGTCGTTAACACTTCCTGCTATATAGCAAATAGAGTCTTTAAAAGACCAATTTTGAACAAAACTTCTTATGGGCTTTGGAATAATAGAAACCCAAAATTTCATACCCTAGAGTATTTTGATGTAAGTGCTTTCTATTGAACACCAAGGATAACCTTGGGAAATTTGACTCTAAAGCCGATGAAATAATTTTCCTAGGCTATGCTACCTCTAGCAAAGCATATAGAGTCTTTAACAAAAGAACTCTGGTAGTTAAAGAATCTATGTATGTTGTAGTTGATGAATCTAACCTGCTTGATCCTAGAAAGGACATGTGTAGTGTTGATGATATTGTAAATAAGCTTGTGGATTTGAGTATTCAATAAGAAAATGCTAGCAAGCCTTTGGAACTTAAAGGTCCAAGCAATGAAGTAAGTGAGGAGATGCCTCAACCTACCTTGAAGGATGAACTTCCAAAGGAGTGGTAATTCAAGAAAGCACATCCTTAAGACCTCATCATTGGTGACACTACAAAAGGAGTAACTACTAGATCTCAACTTAAATCTATTGTCAATTTAGCCTTTATTTCTTAAATTAAACCCAAAAATGTTGATGATGCTACTAATCATTACTTGTGTGAGGAATTTTCAAAGCTAATGCAAGGAGAATTTGAGATGAGCATGATGGGTGAGCTCAAATTCTTCTTTGGACTTTAAATCAAGCAATGCAAATATGGGATTTTTCATCAACCAAACCAAGTACACAAGAGACATTCTCAAGAAGTTTAGCATGGAAGGAGCTAAGTTAAGCAAAACTCCTATGAGCACCATAACCAAACTCAACAAGGATAAGAATGAGAAACCAATTGATGCAAAGCATTATAAAGGTGTGATCAAATCCCTTCTTTATTTAATCGCTAGCAGACCGGACATCATGTGTGCTAGGTTTCAATCATGTCCAAGAGAATCTCATTTGAATGACATTAAGAGAATTTTCAAATATCTTAGTGGAACATTGCATTTAGGACTTTGGTATCCTAGGAGCTCTTTATTTGACTTGATTAGTTATTTCAATGCAGATTTTGTCAGTAGTTTGCTAGACAGAAAAAGCACCTCCGGAACTTGTCAATTCTTAGGTAATTGCTTAGTTTCTTAATTTAGCAAGAAATAAGTTTTGGTTGCCTTTTCCATTACTGAATCCGAATATTTAGCAACTAGTTGTTGTTGCTCACAAGTGTTATGGCAAAAACAACCACTTAGGGACTATGGCATTGAGCTTGATCACATTCGTATCAAGTGTGACAATACTAGTGCTATAAAACTTAGTAAAAATCCCATTCAATACTCTAGAACCAAGCATATAGACATTAGACATCATTTTCTTAAAGATCATATGCAATGTGGTGATATCTTGCTTGAATTTTTTGATACAAATATTCAACTTGCGGATATTTTTACCAAACCCCTCAATGAGGGGAGATTGAATTTCATTAACCATGAACTTGACATGATTGATGGGTCTAGCTTGCATTGATACTTGTATGTCCATGATATATTTTTGACTGAATTGTTTGTTAAATTTTGATCGAATTACTTGTTAATTTTTTGAATTATTTGTTAATTTTTTATCGAATCATATGGTTGAATTGAAATATTGGTGGCATATAAGGTGTGACTTGATTGTATACGTTCTATGACATGTCATTTTAAATTTACTCATTCATTGAAATTTTTTTAATTATTTCCTTATTTGTAAATTTTTTAAATTATTTAGCCTATTTATAATTAATTAATGAATTTAATTCAATTAATTAATTATTTTAATTAGCAAAATAAATTCATATTTGTACATTAATGCATGAATATAGTCTTGATTCTCATTTATTTCTCCTTATCCCTCAATTAATTCAAAGATTTATGTGCATTTAGTTTGCAGGGACTAAAAACTTAATTGCAATTTTCTCTAAATTTGATCATTGTCCCACCCGAGACAACTTTGGGTGAGCTCGGGACATTAATTCACTTTTTTTATCTTCAAACCTGAACCGATCCCGATCGAGATACAACTCAGGACATGATATCCTGACCAGGATTGGGGATGTCCCAACCAGGACGTCGATCTTGACAGGGTTAGGAATCCAAACCCATGCATGCTTTTGGCATATCAATCCTTATTATGAACGTTCTTTTTAGGCAAAATTTGACCAAATTTCAAAATTTTTATTACTCTCTCTTCCTATTTTAAGTCTATAAATACTCTCCTATTCTCTTTTAGGTATTTACTCTTCTCCTCATAATTCTCTCTACACTTATTTTCTTTTTCTTTTAGTTCTCCTTAGCAATTCCTTTTCCTCTTCAACATGGCACCCAAGAAGCCTACCAAAGTCCCTCCTTCCTCCTCTTAAGAACTAACCTCTAACAAAGATAAGCCAAAAAGATCATAATCTCCCTTCTCCTACTCTTCTCAAGACATTAAGAAAAGGGTCGCACAATTCCAAAAGAGATCCTTAATCCCTTTAAGATACATGCATGAACCAACCCTCAAGGCTATTGGTTGTTTTGATGAAGTGAAGGAACTTCTCCTTAGAGTGGGTTTGTATGACTTGGCTTTTACTCCTTTTCCTTCCTACCCTTCACTTGTGGTTGAATTTCTTTCCTCCTACACTCTTCACTCCATGAAGTATGATGATGAAAATCTATACTTCTCAATGCGCTTCAAATTGGATGGAAGATATCATTTTATGTCTTTTCAAGAGTTTGATACACTCTTGGGTTTCACGCAAGAAGGTCATGTTTAAGTCAAAGCCAATTGGCTTCCCCGAACCTTTTGGATCAAAGTTCAAGCCCCTAACACACCTCAATTCTCCGTCGACCACACCAAAGCTTCTCTTCTCAAATCCAAGGCTTTATGGTATGTTCTTTACTTCCTTACCTATTCCATTAATGGTAGGGCTCTTAGCAATGAAACCCTCTCTCTTGATAACCTTTTTTATTCTCTATTGCCTTGTTGAGAATGAACCCATTGCTTTGGGGAGATTTTTACAATAAAGATAGCAGCTTATTAGTGATAGTCTTACCAGTGCTATTTGTATTGGTAGGATTCTAACAAAATTGGCCCAATTCTATGGCATTGAGCTCTCCGCCCTACCCTCTACCAAACCACTCCTCCTTGATGAGACTTTCATTAGAAATTCCAAACAATTTTCAATGATTAACAATGTATGGGTTTGGAAACATGATCTTGGTGAGGAAGCAAACATTGATGCTATTTTTTAAGAGATTGAAGAATATGAAGGTCAAGGAGATGAAGAAGAGTAAGAGACTCAACCATAACCTCCTCAAAGGAAGAGAACAAGGCATAAAGGAACACCCTTTTAAGGCCCTCAAGCATTTTGGTAATGAGCTTTAATGGATCAACCAACTTTTTGATCGTATGAGCTTGATGGAGAGCAACTTTAATGAAAGATTTGATTAAGTTAATGCAAACATAGCCCATCTTCAACATGATGTGCACTATTTGTATGAGCAACAAGGTTATACCTGCACCTATCCTCCATTCACTCCTCCTCCAACTCAATAATAATAGGTTTATGTTTAGTTGTGTTTTGTGTTTCGCTTGTTTTTCGCCTATGTTTCGTTTGTGCTAGGTTTATGTTCTTATTTTAAGTCTATGTTTAGTGTCTTTTTTGTTTAATTTTAGTATCTTATCCTTGTACCTCTTTCTTTTTAAGTAATGCAATGTTATTTTCATTAATCTTATTACAATTCTATTTTCGTTAATGTCTTTGCATTTTGCCAAAAAGGGGGAAATTTTTTTGAGTTTTCCTTCCTATGAGTTTAATTTTTTTTGTTATCCATTTATCTTTGAATTCCCTCATTTTATTTGATTTTTCTTATTACTTAAATTTAATAAATTTACATTATGATCCATGCACACATTAAGAGGGAGTAGAGCTTAAATAATATTCATATATTAGGGGGGAGTTCAAAGCATTACACACACTTGTATGATTATTTTTATGAAATTCAAAATAGGTTTGTCAAAATCAAAAAGGGGGAGATTGTTAACCTTTTGCAGTGATCAACCTAACTAACCCTTGTTTTGATCTTAACAATGATCAACCTAACTAACCCTTGTTTTGATCTTAACAAACCATATTTTGAATATCTAACATGTTTCATTTAAGTATGTATAAGTTAGGAAAATTTAGAAAGTAAATTAATGAAGAAAAATCAAAGAAAATTGATTTTGGGAAGTGGTCACGAGCTATGTCCTGACCAGGACCAAGACTGGGAGATAACTGCTCAAATTCAAGCTTGGACCAAAACCAATCCTAAGCAATGTCCCGCCTGGTACATCGCTAGGGACATTGCAGTCCCACCCGGGATTATGCATGCTCGATCAAGACTCAATTGGCCAAAGTTAAACAACAGACCAGTACTAATCTAAATCCCAATCCCAATCAATGTCCCGATCAGGACATGGATCGAGATATGGTAGTCCTGATCGGGATCGAAGAATAAAGACCAAGATCAAATAAAGAAAATTTCTGAAAATTTTTAGAACCAATCCTAATCAATGTCCTGACCGGGACCAACCTGTCTCTCTCACACTCAATGGCTCCATCAGCTCCAATGGCTAGTTTTTTCAAATGTCTTGACCGGGACTGAGAATATCCTGACCGGGAGCAATGAAATTCCTGCAAAAAGCTGAAGAACAATTAATGAAGCAAGATGAAGCCATGGACAAATTGAATGAGCTCCAACAACTAATTTTTGATGTTTTTTCACTATATATACAATTCATAAAACCTCATTTAAAAGGTTAGATAGATTGGTGAACAACTTCTTCTTAGCATTTAATTCTCTAAAGCTTTAATCATTAATTCTCTTTGTTATCAATTTTAATTGAGTGTGGTTTATATGATAGACTAGGTTTCTCTTCTTCTTGTATTTCTTGGGTTTAAGAAAGGGAAGTGAGGAACTAGCTCTAATTGGAATTGGTTCAAGTGTTAGCCATCTAAAACACTTAGGTTTTTGGTTTTAGAGTTAGCGAAGAAAACTCTTGTTTGTGTAAAGTTGAAGAGTGAGCCTTAAAATCTTGTAAACTCAATCTCAAGTAATAGATTGGAGTGGGTGTTGAAAATCCTAACTTGAGGATAAGTTAGGTGGAGACGTAGATTCATTTATGAATTAAACTCCTTAATTTCTTGCGTTTGATTTTCTACTCATATAATCTTCTTTTAATCTTGCTTAATTCTTTTAATTTTCTTTTAAATGTCAAAGAGCCCTATTCACCCCCCCCCCCCCCCTTCCCCTTAAAGCAATTACAACATCTAATTCCCAAAAATCACAAAGGTCTTTAGTTAGAGCTTGGTACATAATTAAAGCATCAGTCTCAAAACCACAGTGGAAAACCCTTCCTTCAATGCCATATGCACGCCTCCCAACATAACTTCAGCTTTTGCTCATAGTGATGAATAGGTTATCATTCTTCTACTTAGTACTCTGCCTTGTGAATTTCTTACTATAGTAGCCAATCTTGCATAATTTGTTAGATCATTATAGGCCGCTTCCACATCGATTTTAATAAAATTTTCAAGACTTATCAAAACTTGAGGATAATGTATAGAATTATTAGGCAAATTGATAATTAATTTTTGTGGCTCTAAGTAATCATGCAAAGTCTAGAGGCTTGTTAAGCTATTACCTCAAACTTAGATCAATCCCTTGAAAAATAAAAAGACTCATACTCTTCCGAATCGCCCAACACAAATGCAATATATTTGCCACTTATTTTTTTTTATCTATTGAAAACATTATTTTAGTCATATTCCACCACCAATTCCATCACATTTCTACAACCATTAGTTAAAGGTATATCAGAGGATTTCGAAGCAAACCATGAGGCCCCTACATAAGGGCATTCAAAAATAATATGAATAATAGATTCAGATGGGGCACCATTCAAAGGACAAAGACGCATATGCAATTAAATACCTTTCAAATAAGTTCATTGTTGATGCAAAAGCATTGAGTAGCACCCTTTACCAAAAGACTTTAACTTTTGGCATTGTAGGTATACACCATAGTGCTTTCCAAATCTCAATATTTGTTGGGGCAATAAGAGTTAAGAGACAAATAAATTTCTTAAACTCCTACACTCTTTCATTAATAAAGTTGTATATATAGTGGTAAGCTTTATAGCTTTTATAAGAAAAACCCATACTCTAAACTAAAATTTATAATTATTAGCAAGGATCTAACTACTACAACTGTTGTTGCTGATTTTTTTGCATAATTATGAATTGATTTTTAGCTTCACCATAAACTACATTTCAGTCTAAAAATGTCTTTTACTTTTTGTTATATATTTACATACATCATGGTTGTATTTTAACTAAAACAAATGATACAAGATATATTTTTAAATTATGACAGCAAAAGTGTAGTATTATTAAAGATTCTTCCAGAAGATGAAGTAATATGTTGATTGTGCATCTAATTAAAATAATCTCATATGAAGTTGTATGCAACTTTAACAGTTGAAGAACCATTTTTATTAAAATGTCATACCAGTTTTTCCTCACAATCTGCATGCCTAATAGAAATCCTTAGAATTGGGTGCAGATTTATTAAGTTATAAAAGTGCCTTAGGAGAGAGGGAGTGGGGGGGAGGGAGGGGGGGGGGTGGAAATAAGGCAATTGAAGGATTTTAAAAAATTAAAACGATTTTAAGGAATAAACAAGAAGTAAAAGATATTAGAGTAGGAAGAATAAATAACACAAAGATTTAAGGAGTTCAGATTCAACAACAATCCTATGTCTCCACCTAGCTTATCCCCAAGTTAGGATTTTTAATCAACCACAATCTTATTCACAATATTGAGATTACACAATAGTTTAAGGCTCACTTTAAAATCGAATCCCAAGTGTTTTAATGGCTAAACACTTAAACCAATTCCTTTAGAATAGGATCTCACTTCCCGTTTTCTTAAACCTACTTAAACCTAGAAAATAGAAGAACAACAATATCAATTCTAACACTCATCAACTCTCACAAGAGTTATACAAATATATAAAAATGAATTTTGAAAGAATTTGAGAGCTTTTTGAATGTTAAGAATGAGAATTGTAATAATCAAGTGTCTTAACATCAATTGAGCTCTGGGAGTTGTTTATATAAACAAACAACTCAAAATTATGGTTGTTTTAAGCCAATAATTGTTTCTCAAATGTCTCCAAACATTTGAAGATTTAGCTTGACTTATTTCTGTTAGAATGACGCTCACGATAGTGAGGAAGAGGTCCTGGCTCGTGAGGATCAAAATTAGAGCCGTTGCATTTGAAAATATGTTAAAAATGCCCATTGTGAGTTGTCAGAAGGATGTTCATGAGCCACTCATGATCGTGAGCACTCCTCGTGAGCATTACTACCTTGCTCACACACAAAAGCTCAAAATTGAGCCTTCAAGGAGGCTACTCGTGAGGGACTCGTGATGCACTCGTGAGGAGACATCTGTTTGACTTAAAAGGGTGTGCTTTTTACTTCCTTTTACTTTGGATAGTTTAGGTATATTTTTGAGATAATATACTTCATCGAGATACAGTATAAAGGTTGTATTTTGTACTTCCAGTATAGAACATATAATCTTGATAAAATTAAGTTCCTACACACTTGAATGAAATCATTAGAAGCTTAAGTTGATTGTCAAAAATCAAAATTAGGAGTTTGATCATGCAAATAGTTAACAATCTCCCCCTTTTTGGCTTTGACAGCCAATTTGATAAAATAATAAATAATATATGTGTGTCAAAAACAGTTAACAAGAAAAGATAAATGCTATGTGAAATTGGTCCCCTTTTCAAGTTAAATAAATGTAATAAGAGAAATTAATTTACTCCCCTTAAATATATACATAATTTTAATATCATGTAATAAAGCATAAATGGAAATAAATTAATCAAAGCATATTATGGGATTAAAAAAATGATTCTTTAAATACCAAATAATCACAAAGAATATGATATTTGAAAAGATACCAATCGGAAAATTAAAAAATATTTATCTCCTTAAAAAAATATATTTCTTTATTTCTCCTCCTTTATGGACATGATAAGAAATATAAATTTAAATTTATAGAAGTAAATAAAATAACATAAAAGAAACAAAGTAAGCAAAATAATATCATAAATATACTAAAAACATAATAATATGATCATTTAAATAACAAAACTTATAGCACTTACAATGCATTACAAAAATAGTACATATACTACTTTAAGCATTTAAGTACTACTACTAAAACACATGATCATGTAGCGCTTAGCATATCTACTACTAAAACACATGATCATGTAGCGCTTAGCATATCTACTACTAAAACACATGATCATGTAGCGCTTAGCATATCATAAACACAAACATATCTTCTTCTCCCCCTTTGTCAAAGACAAAATGAAAAGAAAAAGATAAACTAGAAATAAATGAAAAAGAAACTAAAAGGAAATAAAAGACCAAGAACTAAAACAATAAAAACAAGATAAACCAAAACTAAGAAAAAAATAACTAAGGGTCTTGATGTTCTTGAAATGGAGGAGGAGGTGGAGGAGGAGGATTCTAAGTGCATTGGATGTTCTGATGATCATAGAGCTGATGAATGTCAAGCTCCATATGATCCATTCTTTGCTCAAACAGATCAAGTCTTGTATCTACGTGATCAAAACTTGTGTTGAAGTTTGATTCAACAATAGATAAACGATCAAAGAAATTACCAACCCAAGCCGGTTCACCTTCAACACTTTGAGAGGTAGAGGGTCCTCTTTGTCTCTTCCTTTGAGTATGAGAAGGGACTTGATCTTGAGGGATTTCTCCTTGAATTTGCACATTCTCAAGGCCATGAGTACAATGTGTTCAATGTCTTCAAAATCTTGATCTAGTTCCTCATCAACATCTTCATCTCCTACTTTGTCTTTCCAAACCCAAATATCTCTAACAAGTTTGAATTGCCTTGAATTTCTCAAGAGATTATATCAAGAAAGGAAGGTGAAATGGAAGGAATATTGTTCAATAAAATTCTAAAATAGTTTGCAATTTGGGTGATGAAACCACCAATGCACAAACTCCCACTTACACTATCACTTAACAACCAAAACCTCCATTGAAGCCATCTCCCTAACTCAACATCCACACCCTCAACAAGACATCTAATGAGGCATAAGTTATCAAAGGAAATTGCCTCATTGCTTAGGCCCCTAGCATGAATAGAATAGGCAATAAACCTATGCAAATACCAAAAAGACTTAGAAGTAAAAAGAAAGGCTTTTATATGACCCGCAACAAAAGAACTAGCATTAGGCTTAGAATGTTGTACCCCAAAATTATTAGGAGACTAACTTGTATTAGGAGAAGTAATACCCCCTTGTCTAAACCCAAAGATATCATCAAATTATTGAGATGTAAGAAACCTATCTCTATCACCCAACCTAAATCTCATGCTATTAAGAGGATTTTATTCATCAATAAACTGAGTTCTTAAGCAATAGGAGGAAAGAAATTCATGAACTAGAGATGGATAGGTAGGAAAGGCATTGAAGGCAAAATTATACATACCAACATTCTCAAGCATTGTTCTAACTTCATTATAACAACCCAACTTTTCTAAAGTAGCTTGAGACATGAATTTTGAAGAGATTATTTTCCTTTCCTTGAATTGAGTAAACCTTTGCCTAATTTGAGTTGAAGAGTAGGAAATAGGAGGATTCTTCTTGAGATGTTCCTTAGTTACTCTTCTTGATGAAGATGGAACATCTTGAGTGGTCTTCTTCTTGGGAGCCATGGAGAAGAGGAAAAAAGCATAAAGAAAATTTGAAAGAAAAAAAGAGAACTTTGCTTTGAGAAGAGTTTGATTGTGAATAAAGATATGGGAGAATAGAGAAGTGTTAAAGAGGTATTTATGGAGGTGAAGTAGGGTTAAACAATTGATTTGAAACATAAAAAAAATAGCTACAAAATAGCATATGACCGTTTTGAAAGAGGAAAAGCACGTAGGGAGATTAAATCCTTATTAAAAAAGAATTTTTGAGGGACAGTAGCTTGCTCACGATCATGAGCAACACTCATCAGGGGTACTGCCCTCTAACAAAAGCAACGGTCACGAGCTGCTTTCTAACGGCTCGTGACCAAATTTGCAAAATGACCCCTCAACTTTTAAATTTTGTTCAATTGGGTCCTAAATATCTGACAAATAGGTCCCTAAGCATTTAAATCAACATACAATCACAGAAAATCATACTTAAATTTAAATGCTATCATGAATATGATCATAAATGAATTCATGAAGATTTATGATTAAAAAAACTTTAAATTATTAAAAAAATTTAAATCATGCAATTAATGATCATAAAACCAAATAATTTGAGAATTGAGTTAACTAAAATAAAAAATCATTAAATGGTAAGATGATTGCAATAAAAAATTAATTGAAATAAAATTTCAATAATTATTTCTTAAAAACGCATGAATTTTAAAAAATTTCAAAGCAAATTTTGATATTTAAAAATATGAAATATCTCATGCAAATGGGAAAAACAATGATTTATGTAAATAAATTTGCTTATTTTAAATAATCAAGAAGTGAATAAAAGTCAACTATAAATTATTTAAATAGCAAATATAAAAAAATTACATAAAAAATTATTATAAAAAATATCATATATGAAAAATATACTAAAAATAAATATGCATGAAAAACTTAACTATGAGCAAGTTTTATTAAAAAGAATCAAATACAGAAAGTAAACAGAACATAAAAAATAAGTGTAAAGCAAGATTGCACAAGTATCCAATTATCAATTCAGTAACTTATCACAAAATTAAGATAGACTTGCACCATCAATCATACCAATCTCATGCTTAATAAAATTTAATCTTTCTTCACATAAAGGCTTGGTAAAGATGTCTACTAATTAATGATTTGTGTCTACAAATTTAAGACAAATATCACCAATTTGGACATGATCACATAAGAAATGATGTCTAATGTCAATATGCTTAGTTCTAGAATGCTGAATGGGATTCTTATTAAGGATTATAGCACTTGTATTATCACATTTAATAGGAATGTGATTAAGTTCAATGTCATAGTCTTTAAGTTGTTATTTTTGCCACAATACTTGTGAGCAAGAACAACTAGCTGCTACATATTCTGCTTCAACAATGGACAAGGCAACTAAAACTTCTTTCTTGCTAAACTAGGAAACTAGACATTGTCCTAAGAATTGACAAGTTCTGGAATTGCTCTTTCTATCTAATAAACTACCAGCAAAGTCTGCATCCGAATAACTAATCAAGTCAAAGGATGAACTCCTAGGATACCAAACTTCTAAATGCAAACTTTCACTTAAATATTTAAAAATTCTTTTGATTGCATTTAAATGAGACTCTCTAGGAATATCTTGAAATCTAGCACACAAGCAGGTAGCAAACATGATATCAGGTCTACTAGCAGTTAAATAAAGAAGGGATCCGATCATACCTCTAAATCGCTTTTCATCAACCAGTTTGCCATTCTAATCCTTGTTGAGTTTGGTGGTTGTGCTCATTGAAGTTTTGCTTGGTTTTACTCCGTCCATGCAAAACTTCTTAAGAATGTCTCCTGTATACTTTGTTTGGTTGATGAAGATCCCATCCTTGCATTACTTGATTTGAAGTCCAAGAAAGAAATTGAGTTCACCTATCATGTTCATCTAAAATTCTCCTTGCATTAACTTAGAAAATTCCTCACACAAACAATGGTTAGTATCACCAAAGATAATATCATTAACATATAATTGAACAATCAATAAATCATGTTTGGATTTCTTTATAAAAAGAGTTGTATCAACTTTACCTTTAGAGAAGCCTTTCTCTAATAAAAAGTTGTTCAATCTTTCATACCAAGCTCTTGGAGCTTGTTTCAATCCATACAATGCTTTTGAGAGTTTAAAAACATGATTAGGAAAATCAAAACTTTCAAAACTCAGAGGTTGCTCAACATAAACCTTCTTCTTCAATAAAACCATTTAAAAATGCACTTTTAACATCCATTTGAAAAAGTTTAAAATCTATATAAGATGCAAATGCAAGTAGCATTTTAATAGCTTCTAACCTTACAACGGGGGCAAAAGTTTCATCATAATCAATGCCTTCTTCTTGATTACAACCTTTAGCTACTAGTCTTGCTTTGTTCCTAGTTATGACACCTTGTTCATTCATCTTATTTTTAAACACCCATTTGGTGCCTATAATAGGATGATGTTTCAGTTTAGGAAACAAAGTCCAAACTTTGTTTCTCTCAAATTGATTTAACTCTTCTTGCATATCAAGGACCCAAAATTCATCACTCAAAGCATCATCGACATTTTTGGGCTCAATTTGAGAAATGAAAGCTAAATTAATAATTGACTTAAGTTTAGACCTTGTTGTTACCCCTTGTGTAGTGTCACCGATGATGAGATCTTGAGGATGTGCTTTCTTGAATTGCCAATCCTTTAGGAGATCATCCTTTAAGGTAGATTGAGGCACCTCCTCACTTTCCTCCTTACTTGGACCTTGAAGTTCCAAAGGTTTGCTAACAACTTCATCTTGAGCATTTGTTTCCATGAGTTCACCAACATCATCATCAATACTACAAATATCCTTTCTAGGATCAAGTGAGTTGGATTCATCAAATATAATATGCATGGACACTTCTACTACAAGAGTTCTTTTATTAAAAACTCTATATAATTTGCTTGAGGTAGAATAGCCTAGGAAAATTCCTTCATCGGCTTTGGAATCAAATTTCCCAGGATTTTTCTTGGTGTTTAATGTAAAACACTTGCATACGAACACTCTTAGATATGAGATTTTGGGTTTTCTATTGTTCCAAAGCTCATAAGAAGTTTTTTTAAAAATTGGTCTTTTGAAAACTCTATTTGCAATATAACAAGATGTGTTAACGGCTTTCGCCCAAAAGTATAGAGGCAAATTATTTTCATGAAACATTGTTTTAGCCATTTTCACTACAGTTTGATTTTTCCTTTCAACTACCCCATTTTGTTAAGGAGTTCTAGGAGAAGAAAATGTATATGAAATATCATTTTCATTACAAAAGATTTTGAAAAAATCATTTTCAAATTTGGTTCCATGATCACTTCTAATTGAAGAAATACAAAAACCTTTTTCTTTTTGAACTCTTTTTGCAAAATTTTCAAAAGTTTTAAAAGCATCATTCTTATGAGCAAGGAAATACACCCAAAAGAACCTAGAGTAGTCATCAACCAATACATATGCATAGTGCATTCCATTGAGACTAGCAGCTTTAGTTGGACTAAACAAATCCATATGTATAAGTTTAAGTGGTCTAGAAGTTGACACAACATTTTTGAGCTTAAATGAGGACTTGGATTGTTTTCCCTTTTGACAAGCATCACAAGGTTTATCCTTGGTGAATTCAAGTTTTGGCAAACCAATCACAAGTTCATGTTTACAAAGATCATTTAATAGCTCAAAATTTGCATGTCCTAACCTTCTATGACATGTCCATATGTCATAGGAAACAGACATTAAGTATTTAATGTCTTTGTTATCAATTTTATTCAAATCAATAACATAGACATTGTCAACTCTTTCACCACTAAAAATTACTCTACCTTCATCGAGACTACTAACAAAGCAATTCTTAGGATAGAAAGTGACTTTATTTCCCATATCACATAATTGACTTGTACTTAGCAAATTATGTTTAAGACCATCAACAAGCAATACATGGTGTACAGATAAGGATTGAGGGTTAATGATTTCTCTAATGCCAATAATCTTTCCTTTTGCATTGTCCCCGAATGTAACATGTCCTCTATCCTTTGTATTGAGCTTATTGAATTTCTCTTTGTCTCCGGTCATGTGCCTTGAGCATCCACTATCGAGATACCAATTGCTTTTTGCTCTTGTGGAATTCAAGAACACCTACATAACATAATTTAAACATTCTTTTGAACCCAAAACTTTCTTAGTCTAGTTTGGTTAGTCTCAAGGTAATATAAAGGAAGAAAGTTTAAGTGCAGTCTTCTATAGAAGCACACATTACTTGTGTGACCTTTGGTCATACAATAAAAATAATTAATGTTGGCAAACTTATTTCTTCTAGGATGATATTCTTTCCTAGTGTGTGAAATATGTCTTGTATGTTGTGGTAGTGAATGCTTCCTATAACTCTTTTGAGTCATAGTGTGAGACATACATTGACAATGACAATGTGTATTTTGATAAGCTTGTGCAACATGTTTATGTGTATTGTGCTGTGTAACATGCTTATTATAATTATGTCTAGAGTAAATATTAGCATGTTGAGGTTGTGGTGCTCTATTTTGAGCTTTACCTCTTTGTGTCAATGGAGATTGGGTCTTATGAGACCTTCCTTTGTTATTTGACACATGAGACCTTTTAGCTTTGAAAGCTTGAGTCTCATTTGATTCGAAGGTAGATGCAATAGAATCATGTGATGCTTTAACAAAATTAATCTGTGATTATGATGAAGAAGGCATTCCATTTTTGTATCTAATTCCATGAGTATCTCCATGAAATTTTTGATAGTCAAGAAGACTATCTAAAGTTTCTTTTCCCTTTTTAAAATTGGAAATGGAATTCTTTAACTCTAAGACCTCTTTAGAAAGTTTATGATTTTTATCATTTGCTTTCTTAAGTTGGTCTTCCTAGGAACGTGAACATTCCAAATCACTTGCAATTTTTTCATTTGATTTAACAAGTTTAGAGAAATCATTCTTTAAGTTATCAAATTCCTTGGTTAAGCACGTTAACTCATGCTTGTAATGCTTCTTTTTAGAAAGTACGCTTTTGCATTTTAGCATAAGTTTACTAGCAATAGAGCTCTCATCATCATCATCATCATTACCATCATATTCACAATCATCACAAGAGGAGTTAGAAATGGATAGTACCTCATTTTCATCTTTAAGGGCCATGAAGTAAAGGTTGGCCACAGCTTGTTGTTCCTCTTTCCTTTCAGATTCAGAGGAGTTATCCCAAGTAGCTTTGAAAGCATTCTTCTTCTCTTTTGTTCCTTTGTTCTTGAATTTGAGTTTGGGGCACTCACTTCTAATATGTTCCAGTTTCTTGCATTCATAACAAGTAACTTCTTTAGTTTTCTTCTTACCTTCTTCTTCATATTTTTTGTTGAAGTTTCTTTTTTTTAGGTGTTTTTCTTTCTCAAGAACTTATTGAAGTTTCTTGTAATGGCAATTTCACCATCTTCATCACTATAATCTTCAATGGTTTCCTCTTCACTATTATCTTAAGAGGCTTTTAGAGCAATGTTATTCTTCTTCTCTTCACCTCTTTACTTAATTGTAAGCTCATAGATGAGAAGCTTTCCAATAAGCACATTAATTGAGAGAGTTGAGAGGTCTTAAGCTTCCTCAATTGAAGTAACCCAAGATTCCCAATCCTTCTTAGGTAGGATTCTTAGAATCTTATTATTTACTTCTTCCTTGGAGAAATATTTTCTAAGTTTCTTAAGGGTTGTAAGAAGAGCCATAAGACAGTTTGTCATCTTTGTGATTGATTCATATAAGTTCATTTTGAAGAGTTCATACTTATACATGTGAAGTTGAACCTTCTTGCTTCTAACTTGTACATTTCCTTTATAGTGATTTTCCAAGGTTTCCCACATTTCCTTGGCTGAAGTGCAACGTTGAAGTTTGTTGCTTTCTTCATTTGTCATGGAAGAAACTATAATGATCATAGCCTTTTTATTCTTATAATTTTCTTCCTTTTGTTCGTTGCTCCACTCACTTCTTGGAAGAGTAATGACTTCACCATCTTTGGTAGTTTTAGGTGGTTCCAATCCTTTTAGGATGATTTCCCTTAGTTTTATGGAACCACAATCTAAATATAACTTCATTTTGAATTTCCAATTTGGTTAATTGCTACCATTAAAGAAAGGTCTAAGAGAAGAATTATTTTGAGTTTCACTTCCCATGATCTTGTATTCTAGCAATGAAGTACATATAATTCAAGCTCCAATACCAAATGAAAGTGCCTTAGAGGGGTGAATAAGGAAATTGAAGGATTTTAGAAAATTAAAATGATTTTAAGGAATAAATAAGAAGTAAAAGATATTAGAGTAGGAAGAATAAAGAACACAAAGATTTAAGGAGTTCGGATTCAACAACAATCCTACGTCTCCACCTGACTTATTCCTAAGTTAGGATTTTCAATCACCCATAATCTTGTTCACAAGATTGAGATTACACAAGAGTTTAAGACTCACTCTTACAACCTTACAATTAAGAGTTTCTAGACTCACTCTTAAACCAAATTCCAAGTGTTTTAATGGCTAAACACTTAAACCAAATCCTTTAGAATAGAATCTCACTTCCTGTTTTCTAAACCTAGAAAATAGAAGAACAATAATATGTATTCTAACACTCACCAACTCTCATAAGAGTTATACAAATACAAAAATTGTTTAATTGAATTCTTAAGAGAGAATTTGAATAATCAAGTCTCTTAACTTCTATTGAGCTCCAGGAGTAGTTTATATAGAAAAACAACTCAAAAATATGGTTATTTAAGCCAATAATTGTGTCTCTAATGTCTCCAAGCTTTAGAAGATTCAAATTGACTTATTTCTGTCATAATGCCGCTCACGATCATGAGGAGCAAGCCTTGGCTCGTGAGCGTCAGTTTGAGGACCGTTGCATTAAAAAATATCCATTCGAAGCTGTCAGGACTGCCGCTCATGAGTTGCATAGTGCCCATAAGCAGTGCTAGTGAGCGGCGCAGACCCTTAGCTCCACTTTGCTCTCATTAGGCTTCTGCTTGTGATTAGCTCGTGAGACGCTAGTGAGGAGACACATGTAAGTCCAAAAATGTGTGTTTTTGACTTATATTTGCTCCAGATAGTTTAGGTATATTTTTGGGATAATATACTTCACCGAAATACAGTATAATGACTGTATTTCGTATTTCCAAACATGAACGAGTAATCTTGATAAATAATTGAATTCCTACACACTTGAATGAAATTATTAGTAACCTAAATTGATTGTCAAAGATCAAAATTAGGAGTTTGATCATGCAAATGGTCAACAAAAGTGAACCTATATGGGAAAATCAATGAATCTATCAGTGAACATACAAATGAAGGTCAATGAACCTATTGCAGTTTCATTGATTTTCACATGCAGGTTCATTTGATCTTCAATGAATATACATGTGAATATCAATGAACTTACGCAAAAAAAAAAAATGACATTTCACATTAAAAAAAAAAGCATGTTTTTTATATCGCATGTATAATTATTTTTGATCCATATTGCAATATAAATAAGAGTTCATGATATAACAATTGCTTTTCAGCCTAAAGTCTGCATATAAAAGGGAAAAAGATGGTTGTAAGACTTCACAAAGACAATCCATTAAGAATATATTTCTCAATTTTTTGATGCTTATCTTATTGAATTCTTTTTTAAAGATCTAAGTATGTTCGTAGATTAGAATAGGATGTAGTCCTTTTATGTACACTACAACACAAACTATTTTTTTCTATTGAAAAAAAATTAAAAACGGACTCCCTAGATCTATAAAAACATTATCGTTAAAATCATATATCTCGTAATATTTTTTCTAAAAAACTTATTACATTATTTTCTCAGTTAGTGCTATTACATTTTTTCAATTCTTGTGTTGTATTCTTGATCTTTGGTAATAAAAAATAAATACATAAATAGTCATAGAGATATCTTTAAATATCATTAAATACCTAAACTTGAATCCTTATTTTTCATCTAAAAAGATTTGTTTACATACAATTATTTATTACTTCTCAGAGCACTAGATAAAAAAAGTTCATGCAATGATAATTAATTAATAACTTTGAAAATTTTGAGAGTCGTATATATATATGATAAAAATTTCCATATAAAAATTATCATAGGATTCACATTATTTAGGTGGGGACCTTCTAAGGGATCATATGCAAGAAGAAATTTCACTTTGATATATGAGATCAACATGTAGTTTCAAAATTGACAATATTGTGCAAAAGAGAGGACTACATTTTAAAAATGATATGTGGAATTATGATTTTTTTTTTGTTTGCAAACAACTAGTTTAAAGTATTATTTGATTAAGACAGCTTTCTTTGTGGTTCATGGAATCATAATAAACTCATGACCTAAGCAGATTTTTTTTTTTTTTTTGAAAAAAGGGTAAAAGAATATGGAAAAATATGAAAGAAAGTGAGTTCTTTTACATTTTTTGAACTCTTTCCAAAAGTTCACATAGTCTACATTGGTTTTCTCCTACTCCATCCAATTCGGTTTACTAGTAAAATCTTCAA
>CATIWM010245880.1:0-13800 GCA_949671775.1 Mallotus repandus
TTTTTTATTTCAGCTAATAAGTAAATGATAAAGATTAATTAATTAAATTTTAACTCTAATTTGATTTATATTAGATACAATATAAGTAGATCTAATTAAAATAGAAAAAATATATATTATTAACAAAATTACTACTAAAAATTTAATTTTTTTAATTTTTTTAGAGAAAAAATAAAAGTTAACTTAATTAGAATAGGAAACATATTTTCAATTAAATTAAAATTATATTTTAATTAATTTAATTTTTATTAGAGATAAAATAGAAGTTAACCTAATTAGAGTAGGAAAATTACTTTCAATTAAATTAGAATTACATTTCAATTAATTTAATTTAATTTTTGTCAATAAATGACTAAATTATCCAATTTTTATATAATAATGAATCAATACTTTTTTGTAATTTTAATTGTCCTCTCCCTCTTCGTACATTTATATATATATATATATATATATTAAAGGAAGAACCAAATAGAAATAAAAAATTTATTTTTATTCTCTTAATAATACTCTATAAAATTTACATGTCCAAGTAAATTTATTTTGTCACATGTGAAAATGTGATCACTTTTTTTTTAAACTAAGTTATCACTTTTTTTACAATAATATAATAAGTTATAATGTGACGACGTTTAAATTATCTAACCTCTCTATTAATAAAAAAAAAATATTTTTCTTTCAATTGATATTATCTGAATAAAATTTACATGTAAATTTCTTCGAATTTGGATATTGTTATTTTTTAAAATATTACACATATTATTACATGATATATTATTGGCTAAAATATAAAACATGTCTTATGTTTTTAATTTTAGTGCGTTATGAATGGAAGGATTCAAAACAACAAAAATTGAATAATATTTTGTATATAAAGTTCAAGAAAATAGAACAAGTTCAACATGCCAATTGCTTGAAATCATTAACAACAACATCAACAATCAATTTTTGGTATTCATGGGGCATCTGCAATTTTTGATAATTCATCATTAAATCTCCTCAGTTTTGTCAAATGTTATGATATCAACATTTTCACTTTCCTAACCATATCTCGCATATAATTTTCCAACTCTTGCTGGTCAGCTACTACTAGTACTACTGTACTAGAACCTTGTGTTCAATTTCAACTTAATTATGCTACTACATATGCCTAAAAGAGCAATGAAAATGATAATCAACATTGTATTGCGCAACTATTGCTGATCAGGCAGCCACCAGGCACCAGGAACTGTAGCACTTTCATTCTGGATCAGGGGAGCCACCAGGAACCAGCTGCATTGCAAACTAAATATTAGTCTATTTCATCCGTATTCAGCATTTTCCTTCATGGTAAGTTGCTAGATTAGTTTTCACAAGTTGCTAACAAAATTTATGAAAAAAAAATACGGAAAAGTATGAGGATCATTGCATTCCCCTAACTTTGACCAATGCGATAGTAATCATTCGGGAGGCACAAACAGAAGAGCTTCCTCGGATTATATTTTCAAGAGCTTTTCCAAATTAATGGCGATAAAAAGTAACAATAGGATTCACTTACAATGGCAATATTGTTCCCATTCAGTAGTATCTGATCAAGCTTGGTGATCCGTCGCCCTTCAGCGGTGATCTCACTATAAAGTCAACAACGAGAACAGATTACAAGGAAATTCACAAATACATGAAACCTTTTGACCAGACAAGAAAACTTTTATGGCTGTGTGCCAAGAGGAGAGACCAAAACAGCTGACAGACAGAGAGATAATAAAGAACAAGAAAGAAATTAGCTCTTATTAAATGAATTTATCAAATGATATTACCAGCATCATCATGCTGCAACACAAGTAACAAACACAAGGTCACTTCTTTTAGTTCATTGCAAACGTTATCCTCATTAGTATTTATTTTCAACGTTCATTTAGATCTCTTGGCATTTGATTGAACTGCTACAAAATGATCATTTTACCTCTACGAAATCACAAATCTCCACCATCATTAACCCCACCAGCACATAACATGAGGCTTTTATTCCTGTTATTCGGCTATCTACCTATTCCACAATAGGACATTCCTTTTATTCAGTCCCCACAGTTAATCTAGCTCAAAGCAGAATCCCAACATCACCCACTTGCACTATCCTAAAGTACAATTACTAGTCAAAAACCAAAATCATAGTATTGTGAGTGGGTTGAGTAAAAGAAAAGGAAAGGGCCCTTTTTCCTTTACGAACATTCTCTTACTCATGTTTTAGCCTTCCAAAACATGATGCTCTCCTCACTACCCATATGCAAGACCAATCTTTTTGAGAATGGGAAATGGGTCAGTTGATGATTATTACCCTTAGACACGGCATTTGAACTAAACTCATATTATTTGGTCTCTGGTTATTTAATGGCTACATAGTGTTTAAACATTTGAATCTCTAAATGCATTTTCTGAACCATATAGCAGGACAGAATTGTGAAAACTTCGAAAGCTTAGAGATGTATGAGCCCTTGCCTACATCTAGCAGCCATATCCCAAATATTCCTCACCACATGCACAGACAAGAGCATGTCAATCTTTTGACTGATATATCAAAATTAAATAAATTAGTGTGAGCTAGACACTCACAACATTAAACAGATTGATACATCAATCGTTTAATATGAGCTCCATAGTTGAGTACAATGGACCTTAGAAATCTTAGGTAGCTTATTTGTCCAAATTACTTCTTTTTTATTTTTAGAAATAATTAGACAAAAATCAACAGTAAGCCAACTAAAAAATAACCATTTCATGCCATAATATCTACTTTTTTATGCAGAACTTGAAACTTTTCCCTTCAAGAAATGGAAATGAGCCACTAATAACCAGCTAATGGTAACATGATCATAAAACCACCACCCCAAATACAATTCCACAAGGAGATTTTTCTCTCAGCTAAAAAAAATTTTACCCAAAAGTTTATAACTAAAACCATACAAAACTTAACATCAGTATCAAATCCTCATTAACCAATCTATAAGCGTAAACCCTAATTTCAAAAAGAAAAATCCAAATGCAAGCATAACATACTATCCATCACCATCACTTCAACTTTTCCAAAACACCTGTATTCACTAGCAATGCTTAGTTGCTTTCAGGTCTCATTCCTCTAGACATTTCAGTCATCAAAGTTCCAAAACACACGCACTTGTATTCACCAGCAAGACCTTAGTTCCATTCAGGTTCCATTACTCTAGCCTACACAGCCATCAAAATTTAAAACCATCCAATCTCAAGGATCAGTTCACTGCCAAATTTCCATATCTCTATGTCTATCTCCATCAGGACATATAACATTGACGCTTCATCTACCTATCCAATCTACAAGAGGGTGTTATTGTTGTACATTCCCAATCATACAATCTAGGTAATTACGAATCAAAACATCACCTTTAAACTATTATCCCACAATGAAAATCCTGTAAAACTCAAATAACAGTCTTATGTCTGGCTTAACTTTAAAAAAAAAAAAAAACCAATCCTCATCCCAATATGCACCCTATTTTCCTCATCTTTCAGCCTTCCAAATTGCCATACCCTAACTTTTTATGTGTAAGACCATATCTTTGAGAATGAGTAATGGCCAATAGAGAGACTTGTTTGATACTTAATAGCCTAGAAATAATGTTTTGATTATGCTCAAACTATTCAATCTCCGTTTATCCACTGGTTACAGCATAATTAAACACTAAAATTACTAAAAGGCATTCTCTGGACTGTATATAGCAGGACAAAGGTCAGAGAAGTGTGCCAGCAGCCATATACCTATCCATTACTTAGCCTATACACAGATAGCAGCAGCCTAGAGTGTGATCTCAATACTTACAATTCTAATTAAATTGGTCTAGTCAATCCATTAGCAGACCTTAAAATCCTAGTTTACAAATATGTCCAAACTAAAATCCTAGTTTACAAATATGTCCAAACTAACTCATTTTTTTTTTCATGGGAATAACTAGCTAGATATCAGCATTAACACTTCCAAGCCAGAAACTCTGCTTTCCATTCTTTTAGGTCAAAGTTGAAAAATTTTTCCTTATCAAAAGAGGAAAATGCACAGCTAATAACCAGCTAACAGTGACATACCCATCAGTGTCACAAGCAAAAGAATTGACAACAATATATTACAAGTACAATTCCATAAAAAGGCCTCAACTCAATTCAAAAAATAATAAACACCCATAAGCTTGTACCCAATATCAACTTTAAAAAACCAATAAAAAACGAATGTTTCAGTAGCCAACTATATTCACTTAAACCCTAATCTCAAAAGGGGGGAAAAACAAAAGAGTTAAAAGAATAACATACTATTCAGTAACATCTTCAAGCACCATATTGACATACACATCAAATCCTCTTAAAGTCCCAACAAGCTCCTTGTCACCTTTCATTATTACCCATATTTTTGACCCAATGCACCGATCTATAAGCTCTGCACAACCCAAAACAAAAATTGAAAAGAGAAAAAAAAAAGTTAACAACTTTATAGTTTTCGCAAAGAAGAATTTAGAATCGATAAAAGAGAAAGAGAGAAATGGACCTGAAGGGAGAAGCTGAGAGGGATTGTTAGCCATTGATGTTGAACGAGATCAAAGATTAGAGTAAAGATTGTTGCAGCAGCCAGCAGCGAGCAAAAAAAGTGGCCTTCACGCGATGGTTGCGTTGTGTTATGCGGTGTGTTTTTTGTGGGAGAAATTATTTTATGAAAAATTACAAATTTGTTGTCTCAATTTTTGTCAATTTTTCTATTTGAGAAGTTGAATTTTTTTTTTATAATTAAGTGTCTAAATTTTAGACAATTATATTAATATAATGTTTTTGGCTAATTTAATGTTGATTAGTTGCTCAGTTATATCAAACGGGATCCACTTTTATCTCAATCATTAATTATGTCATTTAGCACAGGTGTTGTATTATTTAAAAAATAAAATTACATTTATTCAGTCATCTGCGGCACAAGTTAATGTTGAAGTTATTTTTGTCAATTTATAATCTTTAATAAGGTTAATTTTATCCTTTAAATAATACAATACACGTGGTATATAACATGACTAATAACTAAGATAAAAGTGGATCATATTTGATCTAATTCAGAACCCAGTCAATATTAAATCTACTGGATACACTACATTGGTATATTTTTCTAAAGTTCGGACACTTGATTGAAAAAAAATTCAGACACTCAAATAAAAAAATTATAAAAGTTGAGACCCCAAATTTGTAATTTTTTTATTATTTTATTACTAAATAAGCCCGGAGTTTATTGGTCGATTAAATAAGGCCAAATGCATAGTTTCACCCTTAAACTTTACTCAATTAATTTTTAATATTTTTCAACTTTTATTATATTATATTGAATCTTTAAATTTTTATTTTGAATCTATTTAACCCCTATAATACATAAAATTAAAGTATTTTATAAATTAATATTGATTTGAACACAAAAGAAACTTATATAAATTAAAATAATATTTAATAAAAGAGTGAATATAATTAAAAGTAAACTTTTTCTAACCTTTTTAATATTAGTTTCCAATCTTATTTATATTGTTTTAAAGCAAAGTTTATCATTTTATATGTTTAAAATCGTTTTAAATTAAATTTTTATCCGTGTTGATATTGTATGAGTTAAATAGAGTACAAAGGACAAATTTAAAGGTGAATAAGATTCACAATAAAAGTTTAAAAGTTGAATAGAAAACAATAAAAATTGAGAAGTGTGAGAGATTAATTATATAAAGTTCAGGGGTCAAATTATGCATTTAGCCTTTAAATAATGGGCAAAGTTGCATAATGCATTTTTGCCCTTAAATGTTTACCTGAGGAGTATATTTGTCCTTAAAAATAAATTTTTGAAGTTTTTAGGCCATCTCCAACCCTTAATTCCACAAATGCACTAAATTTTACTTTGAATTGTAGCTGTTACAGTAAATTTATTCGAACTAATTATTTCATTTTTAACTCCAAAAAGAATATTTTCTATATATTCCTATTTATAACTCATTTAATATTTCTCATAACTAATATTATATTATTTATATATTTTACATATTACACTCATAGTTTATTCAATACTTACCATATAATGTTGTTATTGACAAGTTTCTTAAATAGATTATTAAATTAATGCATACCTATGGTTATTTAATTTTTACTATCCAAATGTAATTTTTAAGTGACAATATTAATATTATTTAAGTAAAAATAATTAAATCAAATTTATATACATTTGATAATAATATGATAAATATAATATAAATTTGAACTACATTGAAACTTTATAAACAAAAAGGATTGTTATTGAAATTAAAAAAAGGGATATAATTGTTGTTGGTGAACAGTGTGCGCCATATATGCTCGCACACTATTCATCTAAGGCAAAATGGTTATCTCTGCATTGGTGGGGAATTGCATCGTAATCCACTGCATTTTGCAGTGGATTGGAGATGCCCTTAAGCACCAAAATTTTTAAAATAAAGATCTTAAACCCTTCATTTAACTGAGACTTAGCTGTCAATTTTCTTCTTGTACTGAGTTATAGTTTTTTAATATAAAAATATCAAAAGTTCTATTTCTTTCATCTGTACCTTCTTTTTCCCTTAGCCATACATGCAACTATTATCAACAACATTTGGAGTTGATGATAGTTGTATGTATGGCTAAGGGAAGAATAGAGTAAGGGTGCACGAAATAAAACTTTCAGGAATTTAATTGATATTTTTGTATTAAAAAATTACAACTTAATACAAGAAAGAAACCAACAGTTAAGTTTCTATTAAATGAGGAGCTTTAAAATCTTGGTATTCAAATTTTTGTACTTAAATACTCCAATTTTTTTTTTAAGGATAATTCTGCTACTCAGTATAAATATTAAGGGTAAAAATGCACTTTTAACCTTAAAATAATGATTTTTTTATATGCTGGAAGCTCTTGCTAAGGTACAAACATTTGTATTTATATAAATAAAATTAGAATCGTTAGATTAATTTTTATTTAATTATAACCATTGGTTATTTTTGTATTTCGATACTTATAAAATGTTTCAATGGCTATCATTTTTTTTTTTGGTTAATGGAGAGGTCATATGACCTAAACTTCGATGGACTATACAATAGGAAACAATCCTCCCTTTTAAATTAACGTCGGCATGAATTGAACCCTTTACCTCAGGATACCCTTGAAAATGAGTTATCGCTTGACTACTATTTCACTGACAATGACTATAATTAAATAAGTAGTAATATAATGTTTCTAATTTTATTTGTATAGATACAAATGCTTATGAATATACTAAAAAAATTATAAATAATTCTTTTATAAATTATTCATAGTAGGGAAAAGGCATTTAGGTCCTTCATATTTGGTTCAAAGTTTTAAATAGGCTCTCAAAAGTTTTTTTTTTTTTTTTTTTGGCTTACACACAAACATAATGTTGTTGAATCGGGTCATTTAGACTCTTTAAAAAACATGTCATCTAAAATAATTACAAAATGGTCTCTAAAATTAGTTTTTTATCAAAATATTTTAAATTTTTTCAATCAATAAATAAAACTATCCTTAATTTTTTATTAATGATATATTTTTAAGAAAATTATTTTACTTAATTATTATTTTTATAAATTAAATTATAATTTAAAATACTTAAATGAAAAAATTAAATTAAACTGAAATTTATTTTTTCATTGTTGTTATTATTATTATTATATGCACATATACATACTTGAATATTTTATTTTAAATTAGTTAAATAAAATTAAAATATAAGAAATTAAATGTTCAATATTGAAATTCGTTTTTACTCCTCTTCTCTCCTTTTTATGTAAACATTTAACATTTCTAATAAAATGTTCAATTGTTTATAATAATATGTTTATATTTATAAAAAATTTAAACATTTTATCAAAAACATCATATTAGTAAATAGGGATAGAGAGGAGGAGTAAAAAATAATCTTTATTCGGAAAAATAAAAATAAAAATTAATTTAGTGTAACTGAAGTAATACTTATACTTTTAAATTTTAAGTATTTCATTAAAAATGTAATATTAGTAAATAGGACAGAGATGAGGAGCAAAAGATCCTTTGCTCTCAAAATATTCAATTTCTTTTATATATTTGAAAATATAAAAATAAAAAGTTACTACATTGAACTAAAATTTGTAAATTCCAGCAAAGTAATTATTAAAAAATAACATTAGAATATAGAGGTATAGAGGAGGAGAAAAATGGAACCTTTACTTTCCAAAAATTTAATTTTTTTAATTTTTATTTAACTAATTTATAATGAAGTATTAGAGTACATGTCTACGTATAATAATAATAATAATAATAATATAATTTTTAGTTTAATTATTTTAAATTATAATTTAATTTTGATAAATTAATAATTAAATAAAATAATTTTCTTAAAAATTACCATTAATAAAAAATAAGAATACTTTTGTTTATGGATTCAAAAATTTTAAAATATTTTAATAGAAAACTAATTTCATACACTATTTTATAATTGTTTTAGATGCCAAATTTTTTGAAGGGCTTACATGACCTGATTCAACAACATTAAGTTTGTGTTTAAGCCAAAACAATTTTAAAGGCCTATTTAAACTTTGAACCAAGTATAAAGGGTTTAAATGTACCTTTTCCCTTTGTATAGATACAAGTTCATACTGATGAATGACTCTTTTCAATGCTCTTACTATTATACAAATGTTTGTATCCATACAAATAAAATTTGAACTGTTAGATTAATTTTTATTTAATTGCAACCATTAATTATTCTTGTGTATCAATATCCATAATATGTATCAATAGCTATGATTAAATAAATATTAATCTGACGGTTATGATTTCATTTGTATAGATACATACATTAGTATTTAAGAATAACTCTTAAATACTCTTGTTATGGTACAAACGTTTGTATTTATACAAATGAAATTGGAACTGTTAGATTAATTTTTATTTAATTACAACTGTTAATTATTTTTGTATATCAATACCCATAATATGTATCAAAAGCTATGATTAAATAAGTATTAATCTAACGGTTATGATTTTATTTGTATGAATACACACGTTTGTACCGAAGAAGTATTCCTTTTTAAAATATTAATGAATGATATGATTTTAAAAATATTAACATATAAATTGATTATTTAATCACCTAATTAGAATAAGAAATGTATTTTCAATTAAATTAGAATTATATTTTAGATTACACTATATTTTTACCTAATTATACTATTTGTCTTACTTTATTATGTTCTTTTTAAATTTTCTATTCTAATAATTATACAACAATCTTTTAACAATTTTGACGTTTTATTTTTTATAGTTAATTATTTTAAAAAATTTGTTAATTTTGATTTCAATTAATTACTTATTAAATTTAATTTCATAAGATTTATAAAATTCTATCATTTAACTTGATTTATATTAGATAAAATACCTAATTAAAATAGAAAAATATATATTTTTAATAAAATTACAACTAAAATTTTAATTAATTTGATTTTTGTTAGAAATAAATTAGAAGTTAAATTAGAATTATATTATAATTAATTTACTTTTTTATTAGAAATAAAATAGAAATTAACCTAATTAAAATAAGAAATAGACTTCAAATCAAATTAAAATTACATTGTAATTAAATTTTATTAGTAAATAACTAAATTATCCCATTTTTATATAATTATAAGTGAAGACTTTTTTATAATTTTGTCTGTTTCCCGTACATTTATATATACTAGCAAATAACTAGTGCTTCGCAGGTAAATAAATAATTTTTTTTGAGACTGGTGATATATTGTCAAATAAACTATTACTACTACTACTACTATTATTATTAAATAAAAGTTTTAAAAATAATAACACTGCTATTTATTTATATAACAATTTGATATTAACTTAATATAGTTATAATTCATTACAAATTTGATAAATTTTTTATTTATATAATTATATGTTATTCCTTAAATATTTTATAATTAATTTTTCTCAACTCTAAAACTTATTTAATATAGAAAATATTATGGTCATAATTAATCATAAGATAATAAAAAATTATTAGTTATTTTTAATAAAAATTTAAATTTAATAAAAGTAATATTTTATTTATATAACAATTTAAATATCACACAAAGTCACTGTAATGCAATTATTGAAAGACTCACAAACTTTTGAAAAAAGCAATGATTCTTCTTTGACTGAAATGGGAAAGAAAATGAGAGAAAAAATTGACAAGTATTGGGGTTCACTTAATAAGTTGAATGTGATGCTTTTTATTGTTGTGATGTTAGACCCTAGATATAAATAAATTATTTACGGGTTAAATACGCTACCTATTATAGTGAGAATAATGCAAAAGAATTAGTAGATAGGGTAGTAATGTCTTGCAAGTATTGATGGAGGAATATAAGAATTCAAATAAAGAAGACGGATTGGGTAAAGCGGCAAATTCTTATCCTCAACATGATGAGGATAGCATAATGGAAGAAGATATTGATGATTATTTTTTATAATTGGAGAGTGAGAAACAATTGGTTGCCAAAAGGGGAGTTAAACAGATATTTGGAGGAGTTTGCTTAAAAATTTACTTATGAATTTGACATATTAGGGTGGTGAAAAATTAATGTTGTTAGATATCCAATTTTGTCAAAAGTTGCCAATGATGTTTTGGCCATTCAATCATCATCAGTGGCATCCAAATTTGCATTTAGCACCGGGGGTAGGACACTAGACCAATTTAGAAGTTCTTTAACTCCTATAATAGCTAAAGTTTTTATATGCTGTCAAGATTGGTTGAGAAGTACTAGCAAACCTATTCAAATTGAAGAAGCATTAGAAGAACTTGATTCTTATTTACATGAAATTGAAAATGAATGAACTCTAATGTTTTGCAATTTTCTTTTTATTTTTCTACTTATATTAGAGATTACTCAAGACCCTAAAATGGTGGAAAATATCTCGTCAAGGATATCTTAGCAATTATGAAGTAGAAAATTGTGATAATTATAAGTACCCCTTGCATAAATTGCTTGTAATTTTATAGTTTTTTTAGCTGAATTTTGCTTGGAAAATCATAATACAAAAATCAGAACTATGTTTCCTTAACTTCTGAATTTTGTTGAATTTTTAAACTTTTGAACTTTTGAAAATTAGAATTATACATGTGTAGGTCATATTGTTACTTAATGTTCAAGTGATTATGCTAATATTAATATATTTAGAATTAATGTTGGTATTATTAGTGTTTTATGTTATTACATAGCTTAAACTTAAAGTGCATTGTTTTCTTTCATTTCACTCCACTTCAAGATCAAAGCTATTTGAGGATCTATTGTCAACTATTTAACTTCGGTTAAAGAGTTATATGTGCCTATGATTTTTGCTTGTAGAAATTGTTATCTGAATGTCTTTTAATGCTTTTGTTGTTTTTGAGTATGAATTTAATTTATATAATGAAGATTTCAGTATTTGAATTTAGAATGTTAATGTTATGACTTATTAGTTTTGTGATAGGTTTATTTTCTATTTTTTTCCAATAGATTATTTTTAAATTTCATATTAATTTTTTTGATTTCACATTAGATGTGCTATGTGGTTTTATGATAGATTTTAGAAGTTTTAATGGTTTAAGTATGAATTTTTAGATGATGAATAATTATTTAATTTCCGAATTTTGGTTTTACTCCGGATCAATTTGGATTCTCCATTTGCTCCGAATCTCTATCCTAAATTGATCCGAAATTTTGAAGCAATTCGGAGCGGAGATTTAAATTTTTAGGTTTGGATCAGGAGATTAAATTTTTGAATTCTCCAACGTTCAGATTGGGTTTAGAGAATTTGTATTTTCTGAATTGTTCCGACCCGTGCTCAGCTCTAGTGTACGTATAGTATATTACAATTTTAGTCAATTTTTCATTTTATTTATGACACTTTCTTTCTTTAATATTTTTAATATTGATGCTTTTATTTACTTAAAATTAATATAATGAATTTTTTAAGTTCAACTAATAATTAAATGATAAATATTAATCAATTTAATTTTAACTCTTTTTTGTTAAATTTTATAAAAATATCTAAAAATGATAAGTATACTATTTTTCTTACAAAAAATATACTTTCAAACAAATTATATGCTCCATTTTTTAATGTATAATTACAGATACAAGACAATTAAAATTTTAATTGATTATAATTATTTACTTAATAAATTTTAATTTAATAGGTACTTTTAATACAATAAAAATATTATTTTTATTCATATGTCAATCTATTTTTTCAATCTTGATAGTGTTACATTATAACATAGTAATTTATTACAATTTAGTAAATTTTCTACTTGAACAATTATACAACACTCATCCAATATTTTATCTAAATAGTAATATGCTTTTACAAACTTAATAGAGTTATAATATAGTAATTTATTACAAAATTTAACATTTTTCATGTTAATATTTTCATGATTAATTATTTCATAAAATTTATTAATTTTGATTTTAATTGTTTACATATTAAATTTAATATAGTAACACTTATAAAATTATATTATCTAATTTGATTTAGGGTTTTTTTTCATAAATAGCCAAAAAACCAAAAATAATATCAAAAACCACATTGACCAAAAGTATTTTCAAAAATAGCTTTAAGGAAGTTTTTTTTTTTTTTCAAATCTAGACCATGACTCTTTTAGAAGCTGTTTGACTAATTAAATCACTAATTTGTGTAAACACCCGAATTATTATTTTAAAATTATAAAATAAATTTCTGGAATTTGCAGTGTTAATAAATATTTTATTAATATTGAGATTATTATTTAGTGAAATTAAATTTGAATTTTGGTGTTGAATATTATTTTAATTATTAATTTATAAAAGTGTGTCAATGGTATTTTAGTAAATTGTTAGCTAAGTATTATTTTATATTTTATTGTGTATATTATTATGGTGGAGAGAATTAATTAGGTATATTATTTTTATATATGTATATTGTATAGTGTTTTGATGGGAGAGTTAGTATTTTATTATTATTATTTAAAAAAAAATGACATAATCAAAAAAAATTTCGGGCCATTTATTTTTTTTCTCTTTTTCTTCTTTTTCTTCTTCTTTCTTTCTTTCTTTCTCTCGGCCAGACCAGACTAGGCCGCACCACCCACTGCCTCGCCACCATCACCACCACTTCTCACCACGAGCTCGCCATTCAACCAGCCAACCGCCCAGAGCCGCCTCTCTTCCTCCTTCCCATTCTCTGTTGGTTTTGGTCGGAGCTCATTTCGGTCGCTGGCGACGACTCCGACGTTAATTGGCCGTGATTTTGGTGTCGTTGGAATCCTCATCTCCCAAGCTTCTTGAATCTACCTTCGATTTTTTCGATCTCCTTCCGGATCGACTTGAAACGAGGTAAATTTATTTTTGAATTTTTGTTAATGTTTGGTTAATTAAGTGAGTTTTATGCTAAATGTTGAGTATAGAAGTTGATGTAGAGATTGAATGCTATGCAAAAATAATTTTTTTATATTTTTCAGATTTATTTTAAATTTTTGAAATTTTTAGTTCGGGTTACTATTCCGAGCCCAAAAATTTTGATAATTTTAATAAATACTATATATTATTTGGAGTAATGTTTGTGAAGAAAATTTTGTAAAATTATTTAATAATTTATTATAATTTTTGGAAGTTATATGTGAAAATTATAAATTTGAGAGAAAATTTTGTAATTTTATTTTTAATTGATTTTTTTGGTAAATTTATAGTTAATTATCATGTATAATGATAATTTTGATTATTAGAAGGT
>CATIWM010245935.1:0-29217 GCA_949671775.1 Mallotus repandus
GACCCATGTGCATTAATTTTGCACAACACGGTCCGTGCAACAGACCCGTGTGCGTTAATTTTGTGCAACACGGTCCGTGTACTTCTGCACGCCTCACCAACACGGTCCGTGCAATCAGACCCGTGTGCGTTAATTTTTCTGCACGCCTCACCAACATGGACCATGAAATAGACCCGTGTGTGTGAAATTTTTCTGTACGCCTTGCCAACACCAACACTGACCGTGCAACAGATCCGTGTGCGTGAAATTCGTGCAACACGGTCCGTGTAATGAACCCGTGTGCGTGAATTTCGCGCAGCACGGTCCGTGTTGACTCACACGGTCCGTGCACCTCGAACTGGCCTTAGCTATATTCATGAAAGTTTTAGATAATTGTCTTATATTTCCATAGCACTTTGAATCAGCTCATTTGGACATCTGTAGCTCAAGATATTGCTGAAATACTGAGAGCTGCTCAACATAAGATTAATGCTGTATATGCTGACTTTGATTCAATATTTACATATCCAAATGAACTTGGATTTTGACGAGTAAGATCAATCTGGAAAGCTTAAGATGTCTACTTCAAATGTAAAGAAGACCTCTTCCTCATTTTAGATCTCTAAGAATGTTGAAATCTTCCTAGAATCTCGGAGGTCACATTAGCCAAAAGCGTGCTTAACTCCATTTTGATTTGCATATTAGTCCTAGCTTATACACACTTAAATAAACATGTAAATGCTCAAAATTAAGATTGTTAAGATCAAAATCAAGATTGATTATTGCTAAGGTCAACAAAAACCCTAAACAAAAATTATTTAGTTAATTTATAATTTCATTTTATTCTTATTTAATTAAAACTCCATAGTTAATATATTTTAATTATTTTAATTATTTATTTAAAATGAAAAATAAAGTATATATTAAATTATAAAAAGAGAAAAATTTTCTATTTCTTAATTTTTGTAATTATTTCAATTTATTAAAATTATTTAATTAACATATTTAATTATTTTATTTTATTTTAAAATAATTAAATAATTCATATATTAATATGAATTCCGTGCATCTCGGAGATCTTCGACTATTTTTTTTTTAATTAAAATGAAATATAAACACCTTAACTTGTTAAAAGCGTTTACTTGATATGTCACTTTAAAAAATGTCACTTCACAAAGCTGCTCCGCTGAAGTAGGAGTTGTTGCTGGATATTTCCCGCTGAAGTAGGAGTTGTTGCTGGATATTTCCCGCTGAAGTAGGAAATTCCTGTAGTTTATTTTACTATCATATCTCAGTTTCTCATTTGGTTTTAAATTTGATTTCATCCCCATGAAACTGATATGACGTACTCTGTTTTACAAAGTTCTTAAGAATTGTGCAACTGTTCGTTAGTTCTGCATTTCCTGAAAGAATGAAGGATTCTTGTTTGAATTCCAAGTGGGTTGTCAGAACTCTTTTCTTTTGGATTCTTCTTTTATGCCTAATATGTGGCTTGGAATCTGCTGCTAATCTTGGAAATGAAACCGATAGGCTCGCATTGCTAGACTTCAAGAATCTGATAACTGAAGATCCTCTTTCGATCATGAGTTATTGGAACGATTCAGTCCATTTCTGCAATTGGGTTGGTGTTTCTTGCAACATGGCTAATGATAGAGTGGTAATCTTGAACCTGCAGTCTCAAAGATTGGCTGGCTCTATACCTCCTTCTATAGGCAATCTCACTTATCTTACACGACTCAACTTGATGAACAACAGCTTCTTTGGCCAACTTCCTCAAGAAATGGGTCGCCTATTGCAGTTGCAGAATATAACCTTGCCCTACAATTACTTCACGGGGAAAATTCCAATAAATCTCACGAACTGTAAGGAACTTAGAGTAATTCAAGCATCTCAAAACAACTTAACCGGAGAAATTCCTAAACAGCTTGGCTCATTGTCTAAGTTGGTTTTCTTTGATTTGGGATGGAACAAACTTACAGGAACTATCCCTACTTGGATAGGGAATTTTTCTTCTTTGTCTGTTTTATCACTTGGCCGCAATAATTTTCATGGACATGTACCGAATGAGGTTGGTAGACTGAAAAACTTGGGCTTTTTTCAACTTTATGACAATTATCTCTCTGGTACGATCCCTTCTTCAATTTATAATATCTCTTCCGTATACTTTATTTCTGTCGCTCAAAACCAGTTTCATGGGCAATTACCATCAGATATTGGCCTTAATCTTCCTAGCCTGAGAATATTTGCTGGTGGAGTTAACAATTTTACAGGGTCTATTCCTGTATCATTGTCAAATGCTTCTGACCTTCAGATTCTAGATTTTGCTCAAAATGGTCTTACTGGGTCCATTCCCAAAAGTCTGCAGAGATTGAAAAGCTTAGTGAGACTTAACTTTGATGAGAATTATTTGGGAAGTGGGAGAGTTGATGACTTGAGCTTTCTTGCTTCTTTGACTAATTGTACCAGTTTAGAGGTCTTGGGTCTGGCACAAAATCATTTCGGAGGAGAATTGCCTAGTTCTATAGCTAACCTTTCAACCCAGTTGCACATATTAACTATAGGAAGCAATGTGATTCACGGAAGCATTCCTATTGGGATTGGGAACCTAGTCAACTTAGCCCTTTTGGGACTAGAAGATAACCTCCTTAGTGGAAATGTTCCTGCTGTTGTGGGGAAGTTGCAGAATCTAGAGGGCTTGCATTTGAATTATAACAGATTCTCAGGATCAATCCCATCCTCCTTAGGTAACTTGACTAGATTGACAAGGCTTTTTATTGAGGAAAATAGATTTGAAGGAAGTATTCCTGCAAGCCTAGGAAACTGCCAAAATCTTCAGAATCTAAACCTCTCAAATAATCACCTAAATGGAAGCATACCCAAAGAGGTCATTGGTCTTTCTTCCCTCTCAATTTCTTTGGTAATGTCTCATAATTTCTTGACTGGTTCTATATCATTAGAAGTAGGCAAGTTAGACAAACTTATGGAATTGGATTTGTCTGACAACAAACTTTCTGGTGAAATTCCCTCGACTCTTGGAAGTTGTACTAGTTTGGAACTCCTGCATTTAGAGGGTAATCAAATTGGTGGAACACTTACTGAATCTTTGAGAAATGCAAGAGGTATAGCAGAACTAGATCTTTCGCGCAATAACTTGTCTGGGAAAATTCCTGAATTTCTCAGCAAGTTATTGTCTCTTAGATATCTCAATCTTTCATATAATGATTTTGATGGAGAAGTTCCAGCAGAAGGTATATTTGCAAATGAAAGTGCCATTTCCTTAATTGGAAATGATAAGCTGTGCGGTGGTGCGCCAGGCTTACTTTTGCCTGCATGCTCAAAGAAAAAGCAAGGTAAACCTATCACTTTCAGGACAGCAATCTTTGCAGCAGTTGCAGGTGTATTGTTCATTGTTGCATTATGTTCTGCTGCTATATTGTGGATCGCAAGAAACTCTAGAATGAATCCTGCTGCTGCACCTCGTCCTACGGAATTTCAATTAGGCATGTCTTACTCTGAAATTGTAAAATCCACTGATGGTTTCTCTGCTGAAAATTTTATTGGCTCGGGGAGTTTTGGTTCGGTATACAAAGGATCTCTTCCTGGTGACGGAAAAATTGTTGCTGTTAAGGTCTTGAATCTTCAACAGCATGGAGCTTCAAGGAGTTTTGTTGACGAATGCAATGCATTGAGAAGTATACGCCACCGCAATGTCCTTCGAATCATTACCGCCTGCTCAACCATTGATCATCAAGGCAATGACTTTAAAGCTCTTGTTTTTGAGTTCATGCCCATGGGAAGTTTGGATGATTGGTTGCATCCTAAAGAAGAAGAGCAAGATAGAAGTAAGACATTGAGCTTTATCAAGAGACTGAATATAGCCATTGATATTGCTTCTGCACTGGACTATCTTCATCACCATTGTGAAACTCCAGTTGTTCATTGTGATCTAAAGCCAAGCAACGTACTCCTAGACGAAGATATGACAGCCCATGTCAGTGATTTTGGATTAACAAGATTCCAGCTTGAAGCATCAAATACTCCATTCAAAAGCACTGAAGCAATGTCAGTCAGTTTAAAGGGTTCAATTGGCTACATTCCTCCAGGTACTTATTTCAACTTGAAAATAAAATTAATCTTGAATTCATGAACACTATTTTCATATCATAAACACATGCCAACACCACATAAATTACCATGTTGCAGAGTATGGATTAGCTGGCCAAGTCACTACATTGGGAGATGTCTACAGTTATGGGATACTGTTGCTGGAGATGTTTACAGGAAAAAGGCCTACCGATGATATGTTCAAAGATGATATAAGCATTCACAAGTTTGTTGCAATGGCTCTGCCTGAACATGTGATGGATGTCATCGACCCAATAATGCTTGCAAACAATGAAAGTGATGATAATGAGAGATATGGTGATGACATAAAAGGAAAGGCAATAATCAAAGAAAATGATGCTGGAATCAATACAAGTGAACTTGAGAAATGGCTGGTCTCAGTGATGAGTATTGGACTCTCATGTTCCTCTACATCACCAAGTGAGCGAATGGCTATGAACATTGTTGTTAGCAAATTGCAAGATACTAGAGATTCATTTTTTCGATCAAAGAACAGTAACAGAAGAAGTATGAAATAGAGTCAACTCATTGCAAGCAAGGTACATTAAACTTCAGATCAATTCCTTCCAATTATGTAATTAATTTAGGGGTTCTTAGACTCTCCAAGTTGCTTATCAAGATTATTCTCTTGTTCGTCTCGTGTTCCTTACATCGATGGCTTTCTTGCCTTTAGAAAGGTTCCAAATTTTCTTACCTTTATGAAGAATTTGGTCATGTGGAATGATAACAAGTTTGTATTTTATTAAAGAGTATCTTATTGTACTAGTTGTTGACATGGAAAAATGAATCTTGGATATCCGGTTGGTGTTTTGTTGTTCATGTTGGTTTTTTTGGCAAAATTGTCAATCTCACATTGCTTAGTTATTAAGAGGAGAGGAAAGTTTTTGGTTATAAATAGACTTCTCCCCTCCCTTAATTAATCATCCCAAAATTGTCTTCTTTCATATATTGGCAATTAATCTTTTTCTCTCTCTTTTGTAATATTTTCTTAATTAGTGAAATATTATTTTAGTAGTATCCGAGGACGTAGGCATAATTGGCCGAACCTCGTTAAATTTTGGTGTTCTTTTTATGTCTATTTAATAGCTATTATCGGGTATAGTTGTTAATTATTGTGCTATTAAAATTACTTGTCTTGATAGATTCTGTCTAAGGAGGGTGGTTTTTAAGGAGGCATCGTGACCCCACCACTCTTTCCTGGAAATCTACCTTGGGGTAATTTTTAGTACAATCATTTTCACTCTAGTCACTTGTGCAATAATTCTGAAGGTGAAATTATTATTGGTGAAAATTAACCTGAATTTCACAACGACTTCGTCAAGTTTATGTTTGTTAAGTTCATGTTTTTGGAATTGAGTTTTGAATCACTCTTCCAAAAAGATATGAAGAGGACCGGCAAGTCAAAAAACTGCAAGAACAAGGACCAGCAAGTCCAAAAACTGCAACAACAAAAAAACTTGAAGGAGACCGGCATGTCTATAAACTGCAATAACAAGAAAAATAGAATGAAGGGACCTAAAGCACGTCCTTAAACTGCATGCGACCAAAAGCATGTCGAAAAACTGCTTGATGCCTTGATATACAGAACTTGATTGAAGTTGTTGTTATAACATGATCAACCATGTGTTCATGTGTTTTTTGAAGTTGCAGAAGTTGATGTCAAGGAGGAGCAGCCATAAAATAAAAAAAATGATGCTAGAAGGATTTTCTGTCAAGAAGGAGAGCTTCAGGAAAATCAATGTTTGATGAATCTACCATGCCTTGAATCTCTTATCAAAGTTCAAGGAGCTGCTCGAGAAGGAGCTGCAAATTTGAAGCCATGAAGTTCCATGAATCACATCTCCAGCAAAATCTCAAGGAGGAGTGTTGGAGATGTGATATTTTGTAGGAGATATTTTCTGTTTTAGTTGAAAAAGGAGTGGACGTCCTAATTTTAAGGAAAAGAAAGTATGGGTGATTATCATGTTTGGTGAATATTTGTTATTGGAAAAGAGACCATTTTTGTGTATAAATATATATGGCTTGCTGTAATATGTAAGTGTGTGATAAGAGAGCAACAAATGCGTGCAGAGAGAAAAGAAAATGAAGAAAAAGAAAAGAAAAAAAATGCTTTATGTTCTTGTATGCAGCAGAAACCTTAGTTTTCTGTAAAATTCATAAATATTCAATAGTTTTTTTATAATCTCTTCTCTGCTTTGCTCTGCTGCTCTGCATTATTTTGTTTTGCTATGTCCATGTTTATGCCATCTATTTTCTTTTGAATATCAAAAGCCCTTCCTTTCCAATTTCACAACAGTTTTATATGCAGATGTTGTTATATTTTGATGGACAAAGCATCAACGGAAAAATCATCAAAGCAAAAGGTAAAACTATATATAACAATAAGAAATGAGGAAATTAAAAAACCTTGGTCTTTAATCAGATAAAACAGAAAATGAGCGATTGCAAAAACGATTCCAGGGTTTAGTTAATGCCTTGGCCCATTAACTACATTATTTAATTAAGAATTACAAAGGTTTCTCTGTACAATTGCAGCAACTGCAGGTTCACGGTCCAAACACAGATAAAATTGCTGCTTTGTACGCCATTAGCAGATTCTTATATCACCGCAGCAGCAATCTGGAGGTTGGAGGACTACAAAGGCGAAGGTAAGAAATATATATACATGCCTTGATCTTTTAATAACAACAGATTCTGCCGGGGGAAAATCTTACTTCGGATTTTTCTTGCCCTGCAGCTGAGACTGCCAAAGAGAGACCAACTATCAAATGGACAAAGCCAATACTGATGCAAGAGAGCACCTTATTGTACATTGCACATAGCCAGCTGAAGTGGATAATTTTGCCACATCTTGTCAATTTATTCACTTAATAATGACAATTATTATAGATTTGCGATCAGCTGTCCTCCGGATCAAGTGCATATGAAAGGGTGTACAACACATGGATGGACTATTGTAAAGTATATGCAGGGTAACTATCTCTGCAGTGACTGGATGCTGTGTTGAGCGCTGACTAGTGATTGCACCCTGAGTTTGAAGGGATTGACTAATAGAATCATGGGACAATTTTGGCCTTTTCAGATATTTGGCTATTTAATCCATTAATAAAAATGAAATTGTTGTCTTGTGAGTAGCATTTGCATTTTCTGCTTACGGCAAGTGATTGTAATAGCAGAAGTCTGGTACTTGCGCTAGAGCTTTCATCAGATCAGATCTGTTAAACCCACATGATGTTGCTCGATACATCAGTAAAATTATTTGTAAATGATCGTGACAGGGATCATGACTAGTTGTTAAATTTAGAACAGGCCCCCTTCTATTTATTTGGGCAAAAAAAAAAAAAAAACAGATGTTGCCACATCTTAGAATGTTAACGAGAATCGCAGTAAGCAAGGATCATCTTATAACTGATTTTACATAAATGAGGAATCAAGTTCCAGATTTCCTTTTCATTAGCCTGTAGAACTGAGGAAAGAAACTGATAACACACCAAGAATCAATGAAGCAATCTCAAACCAATAAACTTTCTTTCTGAGTTCACTGAAATTAGATATGTATATCACTCAAAAAAAAAAAATTAGATATGTATATCCTACAAGCCACAGTCGATAGATTCATTCATGAATCAGGGCGTGAGAAAGGGCTAGCAACATATGTAAGATCTATGTATGAAACTTTTCCTACTATTATGTTATCTTTGGTCCTATATTGTACTTACTGATAAATGATTTCCAAATCATCATTCGAACAAGTCATGCTGCTCCGCCTGCCAGTAAAGATTATAGCTCACCGGGACTTCTGCTTTGCCAATCAACTGATCAATCCCTGCATGCGTATATTGACCATATATAAGCAATAAGGTTTCTGGGTTATTACATATACAAGTGTATGCACAATCACATATCTATATACATAGTTGACAAGCTCCAGCACAAGAATGGAAATAAGTACACATATATGATTGAACATATGCCTTGTATTGCTGCCACTGCAGCATAAGAAACCAAGATTCAATCAAAAGCTAACTTGTACAAAAATAACCACAATACTAACATATATATGAAAAATGAAGATTGCATTTAAAACAATACCTTCTATCTCAGGACTGTGGAAGTACATGTGGTTAACCATGAGTTCCAAGTTCTCATCTAGCTGAGTTTCATCTGGTTTAGTTTGCTTCTCTTTAGAATTCTCAGGTTCCACCTCAACTTCAGAACTTCCATTGCTCGGTGTTGGTGGCGGTGGTGCTAGAGCTGATTTTTTCCTTTTCGAACGAGCTCTTCTGTTCTGGAACCAGTTATACACATTTGTTTCTGAAATTGGGCCATGCAAAGAAAGCTGACTAGTTATCTCTCTGATATTCTGCCTATCTGGAGTAGCACTAGATTGCTCAAAGATAGTCTCTAGAATTTGAAGTTGTTCTGGTTTTGGAGCCCACCTCTGCCTAGAAGGGATTTTGCTGAGTGTATATGAGAGGAATGGACCATTGTACATATTTGGCACCCTCACCCCTATAACAGACAAGACTATAATTAGCACTTTTAAGGCAATAACTAATGGCAATTGGATAGTGATAAACTGCAATTGGTTCGTTCAAAAAAAACTGCAATTAGCTAATAAAGAGCTAAAGACACACAAAAACAGCATCACTTCAATTCACTAACAGTGGCCATTGAATTACAAAATCAAATCAGGAGTTTCTATTAATCCATACCCAAAAGAGAAGAGAATAGAAGAGAAATAGAAGGAATCGAAGTACAGAATCCAAAAAGTAAAGAACTTTCCCATGACAAAAGATTCACAAATCTTGCTGAAAAAAGACCCTTAATTGATACAAGAAATAGAAATTAAATACACAAAAACCAATAGGAAGGACTAGGAACAATACCAGAAAAATCATGTTGGGCAGAGACGGCCTTGTGCATCTGAACAAGACTTTCACAAATAGTAGCATAGACAGAGATCTGTTTCCGAAGCATCTCCATTTGATCATCAGTAAACACTTTCACCCCTAACCCATTACACAAAAACATCTCATTTTGATATTGTCCCTCCTCCTTCTCCATTTTGCTACTGCTACTGCGTATACTTTAGTTGCAATCCTTAGCTCTCTTTTAGTTTGCTGTAACTTCAAAAAAACAGAGACATAGCAGTAATAAATAGTAGAATGGAAGTAACCAGCACAAAAAAAAAAACAAAAGGAAAAGAAGCACGTATCGGATGGCAGTCTTATTTTTTTTGGCGATGTATCGGATGGCAGTCTTACGCTGGCGTATTTTAGCATTGATTGCGCGGGTTTCCCGCATTTTCCTTCCTTGTAAACTGTTGTTCCAGACTTAGAATACATACGACACAAAAATCACATCACATCCTTCTCACAAGAATATCAAACCCTTATCTTTACTTTAACAATAATCTTTTCGTTTCTCTTACCATTAACCAAAAAAAAAAGAAAAAAGAAAAAAAAATATTACATGCAAAAAAATTTAAATTTCTTTATGTAGAATTTCAAGTTCAATTTTTATATACCAAAAAACAGATTTTGAGAAAATTTTGTTTCAAATAAATAGAGATTTTGTATCTGTCTACTCAAATATTAAAATATTCAAATAGACAGAATTTGTCTAACTACTAAATATCAAATATCAAATAAAAAAATATATCTATAAAATATAATAAATTTAATATAATATTAAAAATTGAGTAATTAAATGATAAAAATTTGTAATGACCAATGCATGGGTAAAACTCTTACTTGAATTCAAAAGAAAAAATTCAATACAGTTATATATATATATATATATATATTCATTGTCATTATTAGCTAGGATTTATATTTTATATTTTTGAAAATATATTAAATTTTGATGTCAGTGCATTAAAAAAGAGAAAAATTATTTCTTCTTATAATTCATTGATACTAAAATTATATTATTTTTTATTAATAAAAAGTTATTATTAAATAGATATATTAGGAATATATATTCTTCTTTTACGTGTGTGTGTGTATATAAGGTAAGTATAACTAATTAATTTTTTGATTGAATACTTATTTTGCTTATGCAGTAAAATATGGGATTAAAATCTTGATTGATATCATAATGACGCTTGTATATGTTTTTACTTTTATTTTTTATTTGTTTTGACTAAAATCTTGTCGTATATTCTCTAATTACTTGTAAAAATAATATTGTTATATTTTGATTCATCATCAATACCAAAACCCTAATAATTAATTTTGTTAAGTTAACATAACGATATTCATCCTCTAGTTTTTTCAGTAAGTAGAAAGATCGATTAATAAACACATTAAATATTCAATGTGTCTCTATCAATGGCGGCCTCTCCTCTAGACAAGGAAATCTCACCCCTAATCATGCCACCCCCACTAATTAAGTATTAGCATGGAGACAGAAACTCATCTGTAGGGTTTTTCTTTCTAATTATTTTTTTCCTTAAATAAATCATAATGACTCTTTAAATTTAATATGTTTTTGCTAGTTTGTTTTTTAATTTAAAAACGAAAGTTTTTAACACATCAACAGATTAAAAATAAGATTTTTTTACTAGATACTTCAAAATAAATAATAAGATTAGTTTTTAAAATTGTTAGATTAGTATTAGAGTATATATAGTAGTATTTTAGTTGAAAATTAATACTAAATAATTATTATATTTTTTAAATTTTTTTGAAAAATAAAAATTTTAATTGTTTGAAAAAAATATTTGAGTGATTTAAGATGAAAAAATATGTAGTATATAAATATTTGTAGAATTTGAGTATTATTGAGATATGTATAATAGTGTTTGAGTTAAAAAATAATACTAAATAAATATGATAAATATTTTATTTTCATAAAAAATTAGAATATTTAATGTTTTAACACATTAACATTTAAAGTGAATACTAAAATGGATATTTGTCAAAATTTTAATTTAATAATTTTAGAGCCGACTATTTAATATATATATATAAATTATGAAAATATCATCTTAATATCTCAAATAGTATTATTTTTTTAAATAACGAGGTTTAAATAGTCAATTTATAATTTAAAGAAATAAATTGATAAAAAAAAGTAAATTTAAAAGCACAAAAATATTAAATTATAGATAACATGGTTAAAATCTGGTAGCAAGATGTAATGTATTGAAAGCGGGGTTGGCAGTGGACATGAGACGCATGTTAAGATGAAAGGAAATTGATCTTGATTCTCGCCATTGATATCAGAAATGCAAGGTCTAATTTTCTATAACTGAGGAGGATGGATAGCAGTGGAAAATCTTTTTACAAAGGCCATCCTTCATGATTTGGTCTACCACTTTGTTTCTTTCTTTCTTTTCTTTTATTGAAAAGGAGGTTTATCAGTAGATACGTACATACATACAAATATAATATACATGACATGACTACTATTCATGTCAGATTGTTTTTTTCTTCAAGCAATGATCAAACTTGGTTTTGTTTTTACGGATTTTTCATTAACTTGTTGATTGTTATTACTCAAATAAAACAGTTGAAACTTAATTGTAATTGAACAAAACTAATAGCAAATTCAGGATTACCAACTCACTGTATCTACTTAAAAGATCAAATTAATTGAAATTAAACAATTAACTAAAAGGATAAAAACTAAAAAATTATTGGTAAAAAATCATATATTGTAATTTATTTATTTATTATTGTTTAGTTATTTTAAAGTAATTAATTTGACATTTTAACTAAGTAATGATACAAAACCATTCTATAAAATTTTTCTAGTATTCAATATTAGAAAGAGGAATCATCATCATTATTAATAACCCTTTTGACTCCTGATAAGATAGAAAATTTTAGAGGCTGTTTATGTCCAGAAAACTAGAGGTGTTTTTCAAAAAAAAAATCTATTAAAAATGGAAAATAAAGTTTTATGTTGAAATGACATAATTTTTCAAAAAAAATATATATAATTTCCTTATTTTCTAAAATTTTCAATAGAATTAGAAATCCCAATTTACATTGTTTTGAACTGTTTTCTTTTAAAAGAATAAAGTTGTTTTCAAATTGTAAAATAGGTTTTACATGATTAGACCAAATTTCAAATTCTAATCGATCACTTTTATTTATTCTCAAATTATTTTTAACGTTATAATTTCGACTCTTTAGCAATAATTATCAAATTTTTAGCTATACTTTCAAAATTTCCTACTACTTTTTCGCTACTTTCAATATTATTTTTTTTTACCGCTAAAGCTAGTTTTAACTAAAATCTATTTCTATCTTTATATATACATAAAACCTTAAAATTATTTATCTAACCTTAATTATATTTATTTACAATTGCATAGGCATTTTTCATAAATTTATTATTTGAGTATTTTAATTATAAGTTTATTAGATAAAAATAATTTAAAGTAATATAAAAATACAAGCATTTTTAAATATAATATAGGCTTATATAAGAATCATTTTACTATACTAACATAAAAACAAAAAACAAAAAAGAAATATTTCTTAAATTGAAAATTAGTTTTCTAAATTTAATAAATCAACACAATATTTTAAATTTTCTATAGTCTTCTATAGAAAATGAAAATATTCTAACAAAATTAGAGTTAGACAACGGAAATAATTTTCTACAAGTAAGCAGACCCTTAATTTCTCTCATAAGTCTGTCTCGGCAAAAATGGTGAATTAAATAAAGATTCTTGAAAAAAAATTAATAACAAAAATAAAGCAAGAACTGGTTTATGCTAGTGTATTATATTAGTACTTATGTGTCTTAACTTTTGATTCTGTCACTGACCGCTAGAATTAAGTTTTTATATGAATCGTGCAGAATAGTTTTGGTACCTGTGTCAAGGTTGAGATCTTACAATCTCATAGCTCAACCACAAGCCATTTTGTACTACTCTCAAAGGACAACAACGGGTGATTTCTAGATTGCAGAAGCCTGTGGCATCTCAGACACATCTCACGGGTAAGTTCTATATATTCTTTTTCGAATAATCGAAGTTGTAGGAACAGTCGTGGAATTTGGACAAGAGAATAAGTGGAAGCATGGAAACCTATAGTGGAGGCTGTTCATCAGAGAAGAGGCATATGATTCTGCCAACTATGGCATGCTGGGAGGGCTTCTTATAAATTGTAAGACATCTTTTGATGGTTAGAATTAGATAAGAAAAGGACCAAATATTCAATTATTCATAGATTCAAAAATGACTGAACAGAGCTTTATTCTGATAAATTCTTTGGTTTGGTTAATATTAAGCAACAAAATTCAAGAGTCTTGCATATTGCATAGGTTTTCAGCCTAATGGACGGCCTCCCAATCCAAGTACTGACAAACGAACAGCAGCTAAACTTAGCATCGATAGCACTACACCAGAAGACTCCGCGTTGGCTCACGACTGAGGAGATTCCTCAGATAGTCAATGACTTCAGAATTGCTTCAAGAAATGCTATAGAAATAGGTAATGCTTTATAGTAGTACAATACCATTTCTTTGCTGCAGGGATGCCGTTCTGTTTCACCAGGAATCCATACTCTTGATGCTTGAATTGTCCATGGTTTCTGCCAGCAACCATGCGTATGTAGGAGTCGTTGCAATTGAATCCAATTGTTTTGCACACATAAAATATGATTGTTGTCTCCAACCCATTAATAGGTTTCTAGTTTCTCCGAGCCAATACGTCTCTCATACCCTTACTGTAATTGATTGTTCCTAAAGATAATTTCATTTATTGGACTATATGAAAGTTCATATGCTCACCTATCACCAACCAAATCTTGCAAAATTGATTATTCTATGATCAGATATCTGTCATGGAAGAGAAGGAGAATTCATGATTTACGTTGACAGGTTTTGACGGTGTGGAGATTGATGGAGCCAACGGTCATTCTATCTGACGACATTCGAGCCGCTAGAGTTGGGATTAGACTCTCACCATTTGCTGATTATAATGATTGCAGCGGTTTCCCCTGGGCTCCGCATAGTTGAGTCATTTAACTAATGTGGAATTTCATAGTCATATGATTGAGCCAAGGATGATCGCCCAATTTGATTCAGGGCGCCCCAACCATACTCTCCTGCCAATGAGAAATGCTTTCAAGCGAACTTATATCGTTGCAGGAGGATACGCTAAAGACAACGGGAATAAAGTGGTCAACAATGGAGGTGCTGATTTAGCAGAGCATTTGGACGTTGGTTTTTGTCTAATCCGGATCTACCAAAGAGAATAGAGCTCAATGCTCAATTTAACAGGTACATACATGTGATCCAGTCATTGTCTACACAGACTACCCATTTCTTAAAACTGTTAACCAGCCATGCTTCTCTATATTACTCCATTCATTACAACACTAATAACACGCTGCATATTATTAATCACGTAGGTGATGCAGTAGTTCATTTCTATCAGTACAACGTAATTATAGGAAACATTAGTGATGCGGTCTCGTAACGAGAAAATTGATTTCCTCTCTTGATAACAGCAAAAACATTTTCGACATGCCTCGTCATAATTTGTAAAAAACTTCGCAATGAAATCTTTTTCATTTAACAAGGTCAGGTGCAACATATTTTGCTTTCCAGATAGTCTTAATATTCAGAGTTCAAACATAGTAATTTAACATTGGCAATGCCAACTTTGTATCATTGTGTAGCCAGACTGTGCAGACCAAGAACCAAGTTAAAAAAAATTAAAAAACATTTGTCCGAGGAAGAAAACCACAATCATCAGCATGCAGAGTATCCTATTCACTTGATAGATACATCCCATATCATTCTGATTCCACGCATTAACAGGAAGTCAACTCTAATGCTCCAAAAGTGAACTACAACATTCTACAAGCACAAGAGTCAAACTGTCCAAGAAACGCAGATATGCAGGAATGGTCCACACATGGTCAAACAAAACAAACTTCAATACCAAGCAGAAAATCAATGAACAAAAGAAATGAAAATACACCACTCCCAGAAGTGCAAATCAATGAACAAAAGAAATGAAAACAAACCACTCCCACAATGATTTCCAAATCATAAGAATCGTTATATAGCGAATGCCTAAACAACGTAGTGCATCTCTAAGACAGTTATTTTATATGAAATCTAACGCACCAAAGAACAAAAAAACTACACTTTTAAACAGCCTAGGACAAGGGGCAAAAACCTACGAACACGAGTGAAAATACGAAGCACTAAATTGTACAGCTGCAATAGACAATGTAGACCATGAAACCAGGAAGTACAAAATTGCACCAGCGCATGCACATCACTTTGCAAGCACTTATAAATCAGATAGCATGCACGAAAACAAAAATTGCAGTGCTTGAAGAATAGCAACACCTGATAAGACATTAAGGTGAGGTGCAAATATCTTCGTAGATGGTCAACAAAAGCAAAAAGGGATCATCCAAAAAAGATAAAAAAAATTCAGGCAAACAAATACCACATCCTCTACAAAAGATAACCACTTAGCTAAATCATTAATTTTGGAGCAGAGAGTACAAAGAGGCAATATCCCTTCTACAGCTATTAAAATTTTTTTCCCATGAGAGAAGGATTCAAAATAATAAGGGAGCAGAGACATCCTTCTCTTTAAAAGACAAAGGTAACGAAAAAATTAACAAGCAAATATCCCATCCATTAACATGAGTTGTTCAAACATTGTCACAGCCTACAAGACTATGCTATTCTTCTTGCCCACTTCCTACTCGTCATCATCCTCCTGCAATCATTGAGCAGCACCAAAGTCGGTATGATAAAGACAAACATACGGACCACAAAACAAATAAGATATTCCAGTAACACAATTTCAACAAACCTCTCCACTGCCTTCTTCATCATCATCTTCGTCGTCATTCACCTCAGACATTGACTTCTCAGACTCCTCTTCATCCTTGGGTCCTTCAGCCTAATATTTATAAAAATGCAGATAAAATATTAGCAAATTGAGCAATTGCCAGACAACTAAACTTTCATGCCAATGCAACAAAAACGTGCTTAAAATAAGTCACCTGTCCCTTGTTGTAAGCTTTCAATTTCTTCTCATACTCCACCTTGCGCTTCTCAGCCTTGGCAACGTAAGGTGCTTTCTCCTACAATTTTAACAAGCATATTAGTCAATAGCGCACATTAAAATACAAAAATAGAGCCACCTAAAGCCAAAAAATTCTTACAGCCTCAGATAATGACTTCCATTTATCTCCACCAGCTTTGCCGACCTATATAATTTTTTAATCACAGACCACAAAAACAAACTCATTAATACGGTGGAACAATCTTAAAATACGATTGAGCAGGCCCAAAATTTAAGAGTGAAAAACTCACAGCAGCAACAGACTTGTTTTTAGGATGCTCCTTTTTATACTGCTCTCTAAACTCCTCCCTACAGTCATCAAATTAAAAATAAAAATTCAATCTTTAGTCATAAAAAACAGGGTTAACCTTGAAGCCAATTGTTGTTGACGAAAAAACAAAAAGGGACAATGATGAGTACATGAAGACGAAGAAAGCACTGGCCGGCCTCTTTGGTTTGTTAGGGTCCTTTGCTGCCTTACCAGACTTCTTACCGACGGCCTTAGCAGGCTTCTTGTTCACGGAGAGCCTATCGCCGCACAAATAAGCACGTCAACACACATACATCTATGTGCACAACAAGATTCAACAACAACAAACAACAACAACATCTTAACAAAGTCAACGCCTTTTTCCAGATCTAAGATCTACAAATCCGCGATTAGCAGGTTTTAGGAGTAAAAACGATAAAACAACAACAATAATTCGGAGATTAAAAAAAAAAAGGAAAAAAAAACTCACTTGGCGTTCTTGACATCAGACTTGGATTTACCTCCTTTCATAGCGAATCCTGCAAAATCAAAACCAGATCAGCTGAGAGACCAATAAAAATCGGAGGAAACGGCAGAGAATCGTTGAGAATCGGTGGAAATTACCCGTGTCGGCAAGGTAGGGTTAGAGTTTTGAGTTAAGAGGTAGGAAAAAGGAAAAGAAAGAGAGGGTGTGAAATGTGAGAGAGGGGGAGGGTTTGATAAGGTGCAAAAGGCGGAGATATTAATAAGTCGGAAGGGGAAATTGAAATTCAATTGCGCACGAAATGAAATTGGGGGGTTTAGGCGGGATTTGGAAATTTCATGACACGTCATCGATCCGTGTGCTTGTGAACTATTGGATGTGCTTTATTACTGTCTTTGTTCATTTGTGTTTTCTTTGTGCTTCTTGCCTCTCACAAACACCTCGCTGCATAGATAGATAGACATTCGAGTGCTCTCTTTTTGTTGAGATATTTTCCTTCCGGGTCTCGGGTCAATTCCCCAAAAAGCCCATCTCTCATGGGCTTCCTAGGGCTCAATTTCCACTTCTATCCTCTTTCTCTTTCTTTTTCCTTTTTTATTTATCTAACAACAACTAAACACATGAAATTATAACCAATTCAACTTGTTAGCTCCATCTCACTTTTAAAAATTGTGAAAATTTTAAATTCAAATCCCTTCAATATTACAGTCATCGTCCTTTGTATTAAAGCTGATAGCTAATAGTTGATATATATGAAAAATTTGATAGAATTTTATTAGTTGTTGATATTAATATATCAAATGATCATTAAAGATATAAATTATTTTTAAATATAATTTGATACTTTTTTTTAATTATATAAATTATATAAATAGTAATATATAATAATTTATTATTTTTACTTTATTTATTATTAAAAATTATTAATAGAAACTATTTGAAATTAATATTAAAATGTAAACTTTGTTAGTATAATTCTTTTAAAAGAACCATTATAGATATAAATATTATATTTATTCAATTGATAGTTATAATTTAAAATAATATTAATTTTATTGTAAATTATAAAAAATTAATTATATACATTTAATTTAAAAATAAGCTAGTTGTTTTTAGTAAGGGTAATAATAGTCTAAATATAAAATAAATTTAAATAACTATTAGTTGATAGAAAAAAACTTCAAAATGAAGCTGATCAAATATGTAGGTATTTTAAGTAAAAATAACAATCAGGTGCTAATTTGAAAACTTCACCAAACACCTAAAATATAGTTGATATATAAAAAACATCAATCAGCTACTTAAATTAGTTAATCCTATAATAATTTTTTTTTTACTTTTTCAAGTAAATATTTAAGAAATGTCAATTAATTTATTGTAAGAATTATGGAGATCTTAAATTCAAGTTCTCTTAATTACTATTACCATTGTTATGAACCTTATATTAAACGTTAATGGATGATTACCTCCTATTATATAGTTTGCAGGTCATTAGGTTTCCACGACATAAAAAAAAGTTACTATTCTAAACAAATAATTTATGATTTAAAATAAATAAAAATTAAAAAAAAATTGAGTTTATAATTTTTTTAATTTTCCTCCTATTAAGGTATAAACGGTTGATTTATATATACAATACCTAAAATAATTGTGTTGGTCAATGATGGTAATGATAAAAAAGAACAGCAACAACAAATAAGCACCATTTATTGTCTATTGTTTTTTTTTTTTTTGAAAAGTTGTCTATTGTTTATTAATTATCAACAACTATTAGTTATGTATGATTATTCACAAATGGACCAAAATAGTAGATGCATTTTTATTTACGCAAACACACATATATTGAAAATGACATACTATTAAGTAAAAATAACATTTCTTATGAAAGTAAAATTTTTGGATTTTAGTATCATTTTTAATGTGAAAATAATTCATAGTTATCTTCCTATGCGTTGCCTATCTCAAACATAGAAAATTCGGAGAAAAAAAAAACCAAACACGTCCTAATTTCCTATGACAGAATAAGATTTTTGTAATTATTATTATTTTATTTTTGCAAATGGCCAGGCCAGAGATCCTTAAAGATGGGCCACTTGTGGCATAAACATATGGGTAGCTCTAAGTGAAAGAGCCCAGCGTCTGTTTGGATGGTTGAACAAAACGACGACTTGGCTGCTTTCCTTTCCCTTCTTTCTTTCCCTCCCCTTTCCTTTCTGTGCGACGTGCGCGGCCAGTTTTATATTTTTCTGCGACTGCCCTTTTATTCCCTCAGCAGGTGATGTTTTATTTCATCTCTGTTTTTTTTTTAGTTATATATTTTTTATGTTTTTGGCATGGAATTGCGTGCCATTACTTTCAAGTTAGGGTTTTTTTTAGTCTTCTTTGCAAATTAGGGTTTATTGGTAGACCAAACATTAGTGCTATTGAGATTTTGCGATGTAATTAAATGCACATAGAACGAGCTGGGTAACACTGATTTGGCAATTTAGATCACTGACCTTTTGGTTCTTGAAATTTAAAAAAAAAAAATGTCTTTTTTTTTTCCCTTGTTTCTATTGTTTAAGTTTTTAGTTGATTCAGTCAGTTTTTGTTGTAAATGTGGATATGGGTTCTTAGTGCTCAAGCTAGAAATAAATCTTAAAATGTGATTGAAGTTAATGTTCTTCTTAGTATAATGTGCACAGTTAGTGCATATGATGTCTTACACTTGATCTCTGAACTTCAGGTAAGTTCACTTGTGGACAATTCAGGTACTGATGCTCCTGGCTTTGCACCCTGATTTGGTTGGTTGGTTGGTCGTTTAAAATAAAACTAGGCTGCCAAATTCGTGTTTCCGTCAATGCTTTCATTCATTATTATTGGATTTTGCTTTTGGCAGAGAGGATTGCAAAGAGTAAACTGTCTTGGCATTGATGCCATTCAATGGCAAAGTCAGGGAGCAATGACATGCCCCTTGCAATTATCTTTTGAGGCCATGGTCTATGTTAAGGCCGTATTTCTTTGTAGGACTGTTTTCACTAACTTGTTCCTGGTCAGGTCAGGGATTCCGTAGAGAGAGTATGACGAACTACGTAACAAGCCTAAGCTGCTCCTCGCGAAGGCCGCCATGTCATTAGGAATTGTCATTGTTGTAAAGGGACAAAATGAGTTTGTTTTGGAATGCAAGATTTCAAAATGACTTTCAGCTGTTGCCTGTTGAAGAGTGAACTGAAGGCTGCTTTCATGAGAATAACCTTTCTAGATACATTGTTAGGCTGTTGTAATAATCCAACTGCTGTTTTGTTTCCAAAAAAATAATTTCCTAAATCTGGTCAATTCGTAGTTCTGTAACTTCTGTTAGAAATTCTCTGTTAATGTGATATTTTTTGTATCTAAAGGTGAATGTCAATAACTTGATTACTTAGTTATTTATCTTGTATTTTGTTTTGCAGTGAAGGGAAATGGGTACTAAATCCAAGAAGACCAATGTAGCTAAGAGGGATGTGTTCAAATGGACAGAACGCATGGATGATGCCTTCGTTGATGCACTTGTCCAACAACAAAGACTTGGAAACAGAGTTGATAATGTTTTTACAACAGCGGCATATGATAATATGTTAAGGGAATTGCGGGAAAAGATTGGCATGCCATTTCAGAAAGATCACTTGAAGAATCGTTTGAAAAGCTTAAAAAATAACTTTAAAGAGTGCTTTGACCTTTTTAATGGTGTGAGCAGTTTTGCATGGACTCCAGAAACAAAAATGTTTAGTGGAAAGCCTGAAGCTTGGAAAGCATTTGTAAAGGTTTGTTGCTATTCTTTCAGAACATGAATCAAAAGTTGTATTATTGTATGCTCTTAGTGACTGATGCTTTAGATTTGATTTATTCTTATGTCAGGCAAAACCTGAGGCAAAAAAGTGGATGACTACACAAATTGCCCACTATGATAAGTTGGTATTTCTTTTCGCTAAAGACAGGACAAAATCTAATGGTGATAAGAATGCAAAGCAGACAGCAGGCCAATTAGTTTTAGGTTCTGGCAGTGGCCATTTTTTTGATAATATTGACAGGCAGAATGAAGTTACACTTAATCTGGATCTGGAAGACTTAAATGAGATTAATGATGGCACAAGTCAACTAGCAACCCCTGTTGAAGCAAATTCTCAGGCTGATTCTCAAGCACATTCACACTCTGCAACGTCATCAAAAGGCAAAAAACGGAAAGCCCTGAAAGATGATATATTTGAGAGAGAGTTTAAAAGCATAAGAGACGCAATTAAGGACGTTGCAGAGGCAATTAGGGAGGGGAATATTATTGCAGAGAAAGGACGCCCTCGCGTTTACTCTGAACAGGAAGTTTTTACAGAATTGGTGAAGATAGGAATCGAAAGGCAGTTGCGTTACAAGGCTTATACTTTCCTTATTGCAAATGCCGGGAGGGCAAGGGCATTCTTCGGGTGCCCAACTGAGGAGCGCAAAGAATTTTTACTGCAGATGATGTACTGTCCTGAAGACTCTCGACAAGTTTGTGGTGTTGGGTTGGAGTGAAAATTGATGTATATCACATTATCACTTTGGGTACTGTTGTATGGTAGGGTCCGTAGTGAATAGGACAATAGGTTTGTATACAATGGCGATTGATGGTCCCAATACCAAATTTTGTGATGTCTGCCAGTGGATATTTTATAGATGTATCATAATTTCTGTATAGTTATGGCTTTTTTTTCTCCGTTAACATTGCCAAAGCATTTCTGAGTTTTCAATTACTGTCCAAATTGAATCGGATTAGTCCATCAATATTTCTACCGGTAGTTAAAAAAAAAAAAAAAAAAAAAAAAAAAGTGTAATGCTCTCCATGTCAACATTTTACGGTTTATAAGCTTGTGAAAAAGCGCCAATTGCATTCAAAGCACACCAAGTGTTCGATAAATGGTCTGTCAGTCGTTGCCATCCATATAGGTGCGTAGTTTCGATCTTTTTGATTTCTATCACGAAGAAAATGATTTGTGAGTCCTTGTACATGAGCCTGTGTCCCATAAACTATTCAACTTTGATGGCACATTCAAATACAAAAACCTATTGCAGAAAAAAGCTACCCAAGAACCTTCGTGCTCCTCGTCGATCCAAGCTTCCTCCAGACTTTGGGGTTAACTTGTTCCTTAAAAAGCCAACCTCTGGCACTGACCCCTTGCAAATGGACTCATTCCTGGATTGCCAAGTTGAAGGTGATTCAACCCAAGAAAAACAAGGGCAAGATGGCGATATTGTTTGGGAATCAGATGAAACTGAAGCAGTATCATCTCTTTTTCAAGGGAGGATCCCTCAAAAGCCTGGGAATTCAAACAGAGCAAGGCCTCTACCTCTTCCGCTTCCTCACAAGTTAAGACCTTTAGGAATTCCTTGTCCAAAACAACCCATTAAAAATGTTTCTCCATCGGTAGTCTCTTCACGGGCATCTATTTCCACTCAAGTTTATAAAAATCCGCGCTTTCTTGTCAATTTGGCCAAGCAGATTAAATCTCTCAAGCCCGATGATGATGTTTCTGTGATTCTTGATGGTTGTGCTCGTTTCTTGCGTAAAGGGTCCTTGTCTTTAACAATTAGAGAGTTGGGCCATATGGGTCTTCCAGAGAGAGCTTTACAGACCTTCTGTTGGGCTCAGAAACGACTTCAACTTTACCCTGATGATCGGATTTTAGCTTCCACTGTCGAGGTTTTGGCAAGAAATCAAGACCTGAAAGTGCCAATTGACTTGCTCAAGTTTACTAGTTTGGCAAGTAGGAGTGTTATTGAAGCAATGATTAGAGGTTTCATTAAAGGTGGACGCTTAAAGCTTGCTTTGAAGCTTCTCTCTGTTGCCGAGCATGATAATAGAAATTTAGACCCCGGTGTTTATGCAAAGTTGATACTTGAGCTTGGAAAGAACCCAGATAACTACGAGCTTGTTGAACATTTGTTGGATAAACTTGGGGAAAGAGAAGATATAAATTTAAGTCATCAGGATTGCACTGCTATAATGAAAGTTTGCATTAGGCTTCACAAATTTGAGCTTGTGGAGTGTCTATTCAGTTGGTTTAAACAATCTGGACAGGAGCCAGGTGTGGTCATGTACACTACTCTGATTCACAGCCGTTATTCAGAAAAGAAATATAGGGAGGCACTGGCTGTGGTCTGGGAAATGGAAGCTTCAAATTGTCTGTTTGATCTTCCAGCTTATCAGGTAGTTATAAAGCTTTTTGTTGCCCTAAATGATCTCTCGAGAGCTGCAAGATATTTTTCAAAACTTAAGGAAGCTGGTTTATCTCCAGCATATGGTATATATAAGGACTTGATTAAAGCTTACATGGTCTCTGGGAGGCTGGCAAAGTGTAAGGAGATTTGGCAGGAAGCAGAGATGGCAGGATTTAAGTGGGATGACCAAACGACATCGGACTTGTTGCAACTTGAGAGAGAAATAAGGTCAGGTTGAACATTCATGCATCCTTTAGTGCAATAAAGCTTTATATGGCTGTAACTTCTTTCAATCTGAATCCATATTTCAATTTATATATTTTCTTTTTAAAGGAAGAAACTGATTTTTGTTTTAGTTGAAGTTCTGTATGCTTTGATGCAATTGTAGCTTGTATGCTGATACATGCACACAAAAATGGACTTTGATAATTTATATGAAAAATATGAGTTCCTTTGGATGAGTTGGGAAATGATTCCATTATGATCTGGTTCACTCATGAAATGAGCTCGTCGATTCTCTAAAAACAACATTGATCTTGACTTGCTCAACTCAATTTATCCAATCAGTGCACGAATCTTTCTTAGTATTACATTTCTTTTACCATAGTCCATCATACACTGCTTTCTAACAAAACAATGTTCATCTATATGTTTATAAGTTTTGCTTAGTTGATAAATGATTATAATTCACATTTTGATCAGCCAACCTGCATTGACAGAACACATCAAACGAAGAATGAACATGCATATATAAATAGATGGCTTCTCATTTAGGCACTAACAATCTCTTCTGATGGTCTCAATACACTTCAGCCTTTGAAATGCAGTAATTAACGGTTTTTTCCTTCCAAATATCGTCTTCAAGGTACGTTTCATAGAAGCTCACTTCTCCAGTTGCTGTCACAGTCAACCCAATGGTGCTTCTTGTGCCATAACGCCCCTGTACAAAAAACAAATTTCCTATAAGCAAAATGCCATAAATTCCATTCAACCAAATCAGTTGCATATCTAATAAGTTTACCAGTGGAGTGTCAACTTCAACGAATATGGAGCTTAGATTGTATTCCCAGTCAAGAGAACAAATTCCCGGCAGCCTGCTTTTTTCAGCTTTAATTTTGTTTCTCATTAGATTTTCAAGCATCTCTTCAACAGGTATTTCGTCTTCTCCATATTTGTTGAGCTGCTCCTTAAAATTCAGTTTCAAGCGCTGCACCTAAATGGGAATTAAAAGATCAATCTAAAAGTTTAGAAGTTAAAGCTATTCATCTCTGTTCTTTGTTTATCAGAATTCAAAAAGAAGAACAAGTGTGCAAAACCTTGGGCCAGGGACTGTCGAGCTTTGCATTTGAAAGCACATGAATTCCAGGTGGAACTTCTTGAATGATAACAGGTTCAGCTTTGGGCCTGTTGGAGATATAGAACATGCTTCTCGATAACATGTCAGCTACTATCAGGTTAAAACCGTTGTACTGGTGTGCCTCTTTCGCCAGCATTTCTGCAAAATCCTTGGGAATTTTTGAGCTCTGTAATGAGGCAGAAGAAAAAAAACTGTTTGAAGTGATGCAAGCACATGCCCGAAGTAGTGGTGGAATCTCAAGACAGTGTTATGCATAACAATCAGTCAATTTTTGTTACCTCCAAGAAAAGGACAGGAAGTTCCCCACGGCTCCTTGCTTCAGGTAGAGCATGAAGCTCTAAAACATTTGTAAGAAAAGCAACTCTGCCTGCTCTTGAACACCCCATCCATGTTCCTCCTGCTACTGCATCTCTTCCTCCCAATACATCGCATCCTTCCCACCACGCCACTGGCTCTGTCGGCCTGTATATATATATATATATGTAGATGCACACCACCACATCAAGGTAAACTGTACATAAGAAAATGGAACACAAAAACCATAAAATGTAGAACTTGCCTGTTGTGATACTCATCTCTGTTCTGCAACAGAAGAAGAGGGTAGAGAGGGTGAGCTTGCCAAATAAATGCAGCAATGCACATAGCTTTTAACACTTTGAAAATATTCGATGCTTAAAGTAAGATGCTGGTCTATATTATATATGGATGTAGTTAAGGATGACAATGAGCTGCTTTTGCATGCCTTTAGTGCTCTGGCACCACCTTCTCTCTATAGGCCTAGATGGTCAATATAGATCTAGCGAACTAAAAAAACAAACTAGGATATGGATGAGCGTCAACAGAAAAGAAAAACAAACTAACCAGTGGGCTAATGGATTTCTCTATGAAGTTGTATTTTTGTGTCATTAACTTCTAATTTTCACTTGCTATAAAAATGATAATCGTGCAGTAACAAAACTCTTACCATGCAACAATTGCAAATTAAAGTATGCGATGCAATAATGCTTTTCTCATATGAATTGTGATATGACTATGATCTCAATTGCGAGTTCCTTATTCAGCCTACCTAATGTTGAATTGGACTGTGTGGATCAAGTCCGTTATTTTGTATTTTTGCTTGTTTTACTAGGGTGGAAGCGGCTGCTGTAATGTTCTGATTTTCTTTTAAGGAAAACTTCAATTTTTGAAAAAAATAAATAAATAAATTGTATATCATATTGTCATGGAACCAAATTATTAGTAGAGAATATAGTTTCAATCCTTCACTTCTCTATGCTCTCTATTCAAAAGTCTTAATACAAGGATTCAGTGCAAAATGATAATTTAAAAAAATTATAAGTCTCTAGTAATAAAATTTAAACTAAATGATTTAGACTGAAATTCTAAAATTTAAAGGTTATAAATTCAATTCCTAAATCATTCTAGAGCAAACTAAAAGAAATTGCAAGTTTCTTTATGACTAACCACCTTTTTTTTTTTTTAACGAAATAAAACTTATTGTAGACGTACTAACCACTTTGACTAGATTCACTAATCAAATATTAATTGCAAGTTTCTTTATGACTAGCTACTTTGACAAGGCTTCATTAATCAAATATTAAATACTATATCTTAAGAATCTCTTTTTTTTTTTTGGTTACTAGGCTTCATTGAATCATATGTTAAGAACCTAGTTTTGTGTATACATTAAACTAGCAAGAGTTGAGTGAATTAAACAAGCCATATGAATAAATATAATGCTATTTATTTGCATACTAACTCCATAGGGAGTACTTTCATAATTATAAAAGTTGTAATTAACTCATATTCCTCAAAATAGACACCAAGCTATAGCCCACGTTCTTTTATGGCTGAGTTGATTCGAAAGATGGCTGAGTTGTTTAATTTTTAATTTAAAATTTAAAATTTTTTCTCCACTAATATTAGTAAAATTTTTATATTTATATAGAATTTATTTTATCATCCTATGACTTAATTATATTTAAAAAAATTATCATTGGAAACAAATAAATGCATTTTTTGAATCATAATTTCCTACTACTCATATATATTAATTATTAGTATTAGCGGACAATAAAAATTTAAGCTATTATGTGCAAATATGAAAAGTCATATTAATGAATTTCATTTAACTTCCTTACGATAATAATAAAAAAACTTAATAGTGCCGTGGAATTTAATAATGACCTTAAACCTCAGTGTAGGCCAATTGATGTAGTTTGCAGCAATGCCTTATCACTCATTAAATAATTGGTATACCCACTAGTTGATAGTTAAAAATACAATTTAATACCAAAAATCACAACCTTTTTATATTAAATTTTAAAATTTAGCAACTCAATTTAACATATTATTTATAATTTTAACGTAATTTAACATATTAATTTCATTTTTAAAATTTTATATAAATTTATAAAAATTGAAAAGATTATAAATTTTTTTACCGATATATCAATCTAATACTAACTTCATTTTTTTCTTACAATGAGAAGATATTTGATTATATATATATATATGTATAATTGAAGAAGTTGGCTATTAGAGCGGGAAAAAAGTATGCATAGATCCTAAAGCAGGATAGATGATTATCCAAAACCAAAAAGCAATTGAGTTTTGATAAATGCACATCCATTTTTGGAGGCTTTAAATAACTCAACAATTACTATGGCATGCCGCTGCTAAGATAATAATAATAATTTATTGTTAAGAATTTTATACAGTTCTATAAGGCTCTTGGTTTTGCTTAAGTTTTTTTTTACCATCTATATTTAAAATTTTAACTAATTTAATTAGTTCAATTAAAACATAACTTTAAAAATAGTAAAAATCTATCGACAACTAATTTAATATAATTGTATATATCACGATTTGAATATATAAAATATTACTTTTTTTTTTGAAGCTACATGAGATGTTACTTAAACAACAATAAACTCATTTGCTCCAAGCATTTAATAGTTTTTTATATGCTTGAATTGCATCACCATATATTTAGTACCTTCGAACTCAAAGTAATAATCAATAAAAAGTAACTTGTTGAACCTATAATATAAGAATTTAATGCAATAAAATTTTAAAATTTAAAAGTTTAAAAATAAATTGTTATTTATTAGTATTAGCAGATATTAAAAATTTAAATTATTATATATAAACGTGAAAGGCTATATAAATGAATTTCATTCAAATTCGTTACGATAATAATAAAAAAAAATTAGTAGTGCCACAGAATTTCATCTAATGACATTAAGCCTCAGTGTAGGTCAATTGATGTAGTTTGCAGCAATTTACTGAGTAAAAAAGTGACCAAAAAGATATCACTCTCTTATTATTGGGGCAAACAAGAGGCGCCGCTGTTAGAGTTGATCAACCTCATCGTTAATTAAATAATTAGTATACCCACTAGTAGACAGCTTACAACCACTCGTGAAACCAGCAGCTACACGAGACAATTGCGCCAACATGTGGGCAATTTCATTTGCTGATCTTTTCACAAACCGAAAATGAACTTTTGACAAAGAACTAGAAAATAGGGTGAGCATCAGTCGGTTCGGTTCGGTAATTTTTATCGATTATTTTGAAGATAATATTAGAATTGAACCGAACAGATTAAGGTATTGAAATTATTGATTTGGTTGATCGAAAAAGTCAGTATTATCAATTTGAAAAGTCGGTTGGGCTCAGTTGAGCTCAATTTAAGCAAGGTCAATAAATTTTATAAAATAAAACTTTAAACTTAAATTATCATATACCATTAATATATAGTGTGACAAGACCCATGTGTTTTACGTATAAAATAATTATAAATAAAGGCTTAATTACACATGGGCTTAATTACAAAAAATGGACTTAAATATACAGAAAAATAAATTATATCCTACTACAAATACAATTACAAAAAAATTTTACTAAGTTAGTTCCTTAGTTGCCTTTTGCCCCTGCCCTAATGTGCTGAGACTTCAACCAAAAAAATACAGAAGCCAGCACATGCATCCATATTTCTACAAAAAAATAATAGTAATGGCCTACATAAATATTAACAAAAAGAAAAAAGAACCGATTGCGCACACATCAGTGACAGTGAAGAACAAAAAATATATACCATCATCCTGCAAATGCAAATAAATCACAAATTGAAAAAGATGCAACAATTAGAGAGTCATATACTAAATGCTTAACAAATTATGAAGACATATTCAACCAAAAATGGCTCAGATACTTAGTTTTCAAGTCAGGTGAAGATGCAGCCACAAAATCTGAATACTTAGGAGGAAGCAGCACCACAGCCCCTCGCAAAAATAGAAACATATTCCCATAAAAATAATAAGAAATTGGAAGTAAAAGCAAAACAAAAATAAGAACACATTCCTAGGTGGAAGGCAGAAAACAATAAGAAATTTTAAGTAAAATCAACATAGGAATAAAAAGACATAGTAGTAATGTGTGCTGCAATGGGCTCAGATTATAAGGCTCAATTAATGCACAAAATGCAGCAAAAATTTCTAGCAACTTAAATAAAAGCCACAAGAGAAATGTCTACCAGCATTTCATATAATTAGAAGTAGGTGGAAGCATCATCATTGCCCTTTAATTATCATGCAACATCAACACTAACAACAAAGTGTTTGTCACCTGAGTGTTGTCAGTCACAAGCAGAGATCAGTGATCTCAAATCACATAGCAGATGCATCTCAACAGTGGTAACAAACAGATTGCCACCTAAGTGTTGGTTACATAAGCATTGATCACAAACA
>CATIWM010246013.1:0-18297 GCA_949671775.1 Mallotus repandus
CATTTTTAGTTTCAAAGTATTATCATAAAATTTATTTTGCTTTCAAGTGTATAGTTTAAATCATACATGCATCATTAAATCCATGCATTTAAATTGTAACTTATATTTCATGCATAAATTATTTAGACAAGTATTAGTATAGTACAAGAAAATTTATTTTACCATTTAAGGTCATTTAGTAAATTTATATGCATAGCTATTTATTTAATCCATTTTTGAGTATGTGCTTTAAATTTATTTTATTTCACTAATTTATTTATTTATTTATTTTTAAATTACATCTTATTTGTTTTATTTATGAGTCTTACTAGTGTTCTCATTTTATTATTTTCGCTTATTCATTTTATTATTTTCGCTTATTCATTTTATTTATGTGTTTTACTATGCATATCCAATAAATGTTTTGTTTTATGTTGTTTTGGGTGTATTGCATGTGATTTATTTATTACATAGTGCAAACGGTTTTTCATGATTAATTAATGTGAAGTGTTAAATTTGTTTTTGTTGTTTTGTCATAGTTTCTTTTTATAATTATATTCAGTGGGTCCAGTTTTAAAAGTAGCTAAAAGTAACATAGGTATATTTATAAAATATATAGGTACATCTGTTTAAACGTTTTTGTTTTGAATTGATGGCAAACTAGTAAATAAAGAGAAAAAGAAGGTGGACTTACCTTGGAAGGAGTTGGCCATTAGAAGAGCAGTTGCATTTGCTGCGTTCATGTCCATTGTTGATCGGGGACCCTTAGCTTGAAAAGAAGCAGTGAACGCCGAGAAGCAGTCAACTGAGGTCGACACTGGCGTGGACGAAGAAAAAAGAGTTGAGGCATTAGAGGTTCCAGCTATTGCAGGAAACGATGATAATGAAAATGGTGGTGGTGATGGTGCAGCAAACGACGAGAAGGCGGTGAGAGGTCCAGTTGTCGGAGTCGGTGAAAGATGAAGTGGGTAATAAGCTGGAAACGTGGTGCTTGCTGTGAAACACAATAGGAGCACCGGTTGAGACCAATAGGGAATCAGAACAAGATTTTAATGGTGGAAAAGTTGGTATTGAAGAAGCAATTTGGTTTGAAGAGAGCTCAGTTGGGTTGGAACTATTTGATGTTGGAGTAGCCATGGTGTTTTGAGAGGGATTTGCTAATTTTGAGCTGAAGAAATTAGGTGAATCTACAAAGGGAGCTTGAATGTTTATAGGATTTTTAAGATATTTATTTTTAGGTCTATTTTTAGATGGTTGACTGGGATTTCTGAAATCATAGCTGGAACATGAATTTTTGTAGAATTTGAAGAGGTGCGATGTTTTGATTTAGGTTTCTCTTTCCAATTTTGATAATTCAAGTCAGAATATCTGATTTTCGGTCTCACCATGTAGAAGGGGTTTTGTAGTGAAAATATATTAATATTCTTTTATGCATATAAATAGGTTGTCTCAGTCATTTATATGCAGGGAGCATTTGCTTGGACCAAAATTAATTTTAACTGAGCCCCAAGAATATGCAAGCCCAAGACTGAATAATTAATTAATTAATTAATTAATCAGTTGCAAGAAAGAGAAGTTGAGATGTAGTGGGTTTCTGAACGTAGTAGGTAGAGCAGTTAGCAAGAAGGGAAACGGATAAAAAGAACTTTCCTGCTATGGGAAAGCTCTCAGCACACACAGACATCAACAACAACATCAACACACACAGACATCAACAACAACATCAACACACACAGACTTAACAACAATCAATTGATTAGCTTTTCTATTTAGTTTTCTTGTATTTTCCAATTTCATTAAAAAGTTCTTGTTATTCTAGACAATCAACAATAGAATTTCTAGTTTTTCAATTCCAGTTCATTGTGAATATTTCCATTTCTAATGCAAGCTCCTCTGTTACTTTCAATTAAGCATTTTCAGTATTAAAATAACTAATTCTCTACAGTTATTTTATTAATCCTGTAAACTTAGGTCCCTTAGTTTACATTCAATCGTTTGATAGAAGTCAGAATTTCCTAGGCTGGTGTACCTCACACACCTGGCACACTCACAAAATCACATAAAAAGGGCCAAAGGCAAATAGCATCCAAAACAAGCTTTGCAACATTTGCTGAAAATCCTAAAGCAACAAGAACTTCATCCCTATTTCCTCCAAGCTTTTTCTCGAATATCTTGGATCAACAGCAACACTGTCAAGCCATGCGTCTTGCATGAATCCACAACATCACCATCAACAAATATAACTCCAAATTGATGCACCTTTTCATATCTTTTTACACCAACGGCTAATGCTGCGATAAATCTTTGGTAGTGGTGATGTTGTTCATCAATGGATCTTTGGCGATGGTGATGCGTTCATTTTGATGAAGATGCAGTAAGGGATTTAGGAATTGAGTTATTTAGGACTTTAATGATTTAGGTTAAAAAGTTTTTTTTTTTTTGACTTGTCAACGGTCTGACATGGATGTACACCTGTATATTTAGATGCCATGTCAACGTGCATCCTTCACACACGTTATTTTATGTTGAACCACGAGTGAAATAGTTTAAAAATAGAAGTTCGTATGTACTATTGGTTAATTTTAAAGTTGATGGATGAAATAGGCGAAAAGGGTAAAGTTTAGGGGTGAAAAGAGATATTCAGCCCAAACTAAATTACAACTTTATAATAAATTTTAAACATTTAACTTGTTTAGAACTTATTATTAACTTATGTGCTAAAATCTAACAGTGTAACTGCCAATGAGGAAATAGTTAAACGATAACTACTCTTCAAATATATTCTGAGATTTATGGTTCATTTCTCACTGCTGTCGATTTAAAAGGAATGATTATCTTTTATTGAACATTTTATCAAAATTTAGGTGATATAACCTCCCTATTAATAAAAAAAATAACAATACAACACTGTTAAAAAATGTTTAACTATTATATACTGATATTTTTTTTATATATTAGAAATTAGAAAGTTTCATAATTTTTTCATAAAAAATATATATATTTTTTTTATATATCAAAGATTGGACTGGTCGGTATATCTGAGTACACCGTAAAGGTCTTTTCTTTAAAAATCACTCATAAGATAAGTGATAAATCTTTGATAAAAAAAAAAAAAAGATAAGTGATAAATCCCATCAAATATTTCAAATATTAGTATATAAGAAAATTTAAATTTAAGACTTTTCTACTATTCATATCAAAATATGGAAAACATTTAGTTAAACCTAATTGGCATAGGTATAATTTATTTACTGTACAGTTTGTTTTACAATTTAAATAATGAAAAATCATTTAACAAATTAATAGTAACATAATTTAAATTACATATTTTGTAATTTTAAAAAAATAACTATACTAGCGTCATATTTTTTATCATAAAATTATATATCCTTCTTTTGTAATCTAATGACTCAGATAATAAATATTATAAAGTGAGGTCATAGGTTCGATCCTCCACTCTCCATTAAACTTTCAGTTGTTAAAAAGAAATTATCATTGAAACATTAATCTTAATTGATTAAACTTATCAATTTTGAAATCTGAAAGCTATGTGTGAAATAAAATTTATTTTCATTTTTGTACATAATAAAATATAAAATTTCACTGACACATTGATGTTTTAAGCAATTTGAAATTTTATCAAAAATACATTTTACCTGTACGTGTAAATTTTAAAATATTATTAAATATATTATTTACTTATTTCATAAATAAACTAAAGCATACAATATTTATTTTTTTTTAACTGATTGAAGTGGTTTATTCTCCATTACAAGAAGGCAGTAAAGGAAATAAAAATTTGAATCATACTTTTCATACTGAATGTTCATACATTTTACCATTTCAACTACTCATGAAACATACAATATTTAAATTTAAACTTTAATTTTTATTTTATATTCATAATGTACTAAATGTGTTTATGAAAATAACAATGAGACAAAATTTTCGATATCTTAATGAACTTTAAAAAAAAAAATTTCCTCCTATGAATAAGTATGAACACTCAACTCATTCACTTTATTAGTAAGTTTCAATATATAATTTTTATACTAAAATATCAATCACATAAATTACATTTTAAGTAACAATAAAAAATTTTTATACTTGAAAAAATAATAAATAAATAAAAACAGCAAGAGAAACTACACTCATGAAATTCGAGGCACCACTGACCTAGACATGATCCAAACATTATGGCCACAACTACAAATCTCACGCAACTGTAAATGCAGACACAACCATAAATCTCAGCTAAAATGAAACATGGGTACATGAATAACAAATAATAAAAATTAATATATATTTTTTAAAAATTTATAAAAAAAGTTATCATTCTACAATAATTAAGAATTAAGTTTTACTGTCCGGAAGGACTTGGCTTAGTGATTAAATCTCTTGTCCATTTTTTCTTCTTCTATTATAATATGATAAAAAAAATTACCATCTTAATAAAATTCATTTAGCTTGACTTGAATTAGTTATAAAAAAAACTATAGAATATTAAAAGTATTTATTCCAAAAAATTATAAATTTTTAATTTTTAATATTAAAAAAAACTATTATTGTGTTATTTAAAATTCTATGATAGTTATTATTTAATTATTAATTGAATATAATATAATCACAATGGCAAAAAATATATAATTTGTTACTTACAGTTTATTAAAATTTTATTAATTTAATTTCATCTTAATGAAATTATAAAATAAAAAAAATTATACGATTTAACATAATTACATAAACTCATTTAAAACAAAAAAAATAATAATAAAATAAAATTAGGAGCGAGTACAATTGGCTTCCTTGCACAAGGCTTTATTATGTAGTCTCTGACTGGTCGTTGAGCTCATTTTCTGCGCTGCTTCTACTTGTTCCTGTTTCTAGTTTCTTATAAACTGACTTCAAAACGTGTACATCTCTTCCTCTGTGTTTTCGAAAAGAAAAAAAAAAGCCAATCGCCAGCTGAGCTCCACCATTTCCATGGAATACCCGTCATCGAAACAAGAAATTTCAAGAGTTATAAAAGTGTTAGAAGCACTGAAACAAGCTTCACATGACCTCCGATCACACCGAGTTTCGAAATCTTCTGATTCTTTTAGAGCTCTTTTGGAGCTCGAAACTGAATCAGACACTATTCTTTGTAAAGACCGGAATCTTTTTACTCTGTCTCAGCACCTTTCGCAGCTTAAATCCCTTGTCGACACTCTGCAGAACTCGCGGGGCCATGGGTTAAGAAAGTTCCTGACTCGCCGTGTCTCCACTCACTCTATCTCCCGAGTTGCTGGTTCCATTGAGTCTGAGATTCAAGCTTGGATTGATCGTGAAAGCATTGAAAATCTTACGTCATTGCTTAGAAAAGATCCTGCTTACTGGGATGAGGCTGAGTTGATTAAATTGTTGACCCAGTTTGAGAACCGTATCTCACACGGGTTTAATCGTGAGTTACAGGATTTGGTTCTTAAAAGTAAGGTTTTTCTATTGCTTGAGAAGATTATTTGTGACGGTAATTGCTTGAGAAGTGTTAGAGAACAGTGTGCTTTTGCTGTTGCTGCGTTGATTTCTTTCAATAAAGATGTTTTTGTGGGTCAAATTTTGATGGGTTCTCTGATTCATGCTCTTGTTTCAATGGTTTCTTGGAAATCAATGAAGGTTCTGTGTACTCTTATTAAGCTAATCAAGTCACCATTGGTTGATGAGATTGAATCAAATGGTGAAATACCCAAGATCATATCTTTCTTGGATTATAAAGATTTAGAGCTTAGAGTTTTGACTATGGATTGCATTCTTGAAATTGGGTATTTTGGTCGAAAAGAGGCAATTGAAGCTATGATCAAAGAAGGGTTGATCAAGAAACTTGTTGACCTTCAAAGATCAGAGCTTGGAGGTAACTTGATTGACATGGACAAGTTTGATGGTGGTGGTGGTGGTGGTGATAATGAGAAACAAATCAATAAAGTAGATCATAGTGTTGTTGAAGGGAAAAGAGAGAGTAAAGAAAAGAGGTTTTTAGAAAGCCATCCATTTGCAAGTTGTGTAGCAAGATTTGCAGTGCAATTAGAAGTTGGAGAAGGGTTGAGGCAAAGAGAGAGAAGAGCATTTAAGCTGGAGATATTGGAGAAAGCAAGAGAAACTTCTGTTTCTGATGCTGAAGCTGCTGCCATTGTCGCTGAAGTTTTGTGGGGTTCTTCACCTTGACATTACATAACAAAGATTTGGATGATCAAGAACCAAAAAGAAGGTAATTTGATTGATCCCATCTTTGTTGTGATTTTTGTAGTTAAAAAAGATTAAAAAAAAAAGAAATTCTTTTATATGTAAATTATGTGTCCATGTGTTTAAGCTATATGTATGTAAAGAAATTGTTGAATAATTTTGATTGCTTATTGTTAGTTCAGAGATGTTTTGCTTTGCAAATTAATGGGAATTTGCATCATTTCTTTCAATATTTCTAAATCTTGGATGTGGTCTTTGGTTTTATGTTGTAAATAAAGACATTGACGGGTTGCACCAAAAAGAAAGAAACAAGAAAGACACTGTTGAGGGCTTGGTCTTGAATCTTGTATGATCATCTTTTTTTTTTAAAAAAAAATTGTTTTTAATGGGATATTAGGAGTCTCAGAATTTTTGCGTACTGGGATGATTGAATACTTTAAACTTTTGGAGTATTTGTGGCTCAAGAATTTAAGGTGCATCATTTTTTGGCATATGCTGTTATGCTTGAAGAATTTAACATGCTGAGACATCATTTTTTTGTCTTCTTGCAACTTGCAACATCTTAAACATGCTGAGACAAGTAAAAAAAAAACAGGTGCTCAAAATAAATTTAACATGCTGAGACAAGTATCATAATACTCATAATGCCAATGCTAATAATAAAATAATAATAAAAAAATATGAATTCTATTTCTTTTCACTTGCTAATCTAAAGAAGGTTTAACACTCAATGCACCTCTTTTTTGGGGGCCTTTATTATTTCTGAAGAAAAGTAGGTTGATTACTTCAGAAGGCTGCCTTTTGGAGGTGGTGCCACAGGACAGGACCCATGAGTTTAAGGGGTTTCATTTCTTGGCATATGTTGTTATACTTAAAGAATCGATATTTGTTGCAGAATGTTAACCTCCTGTTATAACAAGGAAGATAATCATAAATAGACTAAAGAGGGAAAAAAAACAGCAAAGAGCAAAATTTCATATTAAGATGATAACACAGTCATAACAAAGCATTTGAAATTTTCTTGTAAGAATTTTGCCAAAGTACAAAGCCCTTTTCATATTTTGTTTCAGCACATATCTAAATGGCAAGCACGAGGTTGGTAAAGTAAAAGAAAAAAGAAAAAAGAGGGAAAGCATATGGTAAAGCATAAAATCTTCTCTAGTGACTGTTAACTGTTTAAGCCTTTGAAGAGGGTCGCAACTCCAAACCATATCATTGGTTGGCATGAGTCTGCTGATTTCTGTTTATTAAGAAAGAAAGATCACACTATGTACACATTCCAACTAAATAGTGAATAGGTCCATTATTAGCATAAGAGGCTTATATTAAGGAGTTGCAACAATTGCTAACTTTTTGCCTGGTGAAATGGAAAGTTGATATGGAGGAACTTCTCATCAACTTAAGGATGTGTCACTCAACTTTTAGTGGACACCACAGAAATTAGACCCTGTTGTGGAGCTAAGTCAATTGCTCCATTATTGTTTTTTTGTTTACTTAATGCCAATTGTGTGATGCTGTTGCCTTTATCATTTTGTCAGCAAATGCTTTTGTTGAGTGTCAAAATAGGTTATTACGATTCTCATTCCTTTAAATTACTTAAAATTACAATTGGGGACAACATCTTCCTCCCCATACTCTTGTTTTATTGTGGAGGGTTGATGCCCTATCCCTTTCTTCTTAATGAATTATTTTGCTGTTTAGATATAAAGTTAGGAAAGTATGTGACTGAAAATCAATGGAGCATTTTATTGAAGTTCTCATCAACTTGTCTCATACATCACATAAAAGAGACTTATTCTCCTGGAATCATATAAGAAGCTGATTTTCCATGTGTTCCTATACAATTATAACAATGATTTACTTGTTACAAGGTTTTGTATCCTGACTGTCAAGTCAACTCAGATAAAACCCAATTCTCAATTAAACAGAAAACATGCATCCTCTCACTATCTAGCCTCATCCAAGTATGCATCAAAAAATATATATATAATAGCACTATCTAGCCTCTAAATAAGCTTTGTGAAAGCTCAAAGACAGAAAAGTGAGTTGAACAGCCTCCAAAAAAAAATCCAACTCTTTGTTCCTTCAGAAGTGCAGACTTTTCCACATCCAGTTCTGCATATTATTTGCTTTCCGGCAATTGTTTCCTCTCCAAATTAAGGAAATCTATCATCAACAAAGGCAAAAATGAACTCATCACATCTCCAGTGCCTCGTTATTTCCATTTTCAGCCTCTCTTCTACACAAAAGGCCCCTGAAGATTGAGAATATAGCTATCAGAGCAACTTCTGTGTGCTCAGAGCTGCTCATCTTTATAGAAACTTGTCCCATTTTCTGGCTATTTAAATTAGCATTAATTGCCATTGTCATGCCCCGTAATGGTCGAAACTCAGACTGAAAACCTCCACCCAACACCATCTCCTTCTTAAAGGACAAAGCTGTCATTGACAGGCTGATACTATCATTCCTTGCGGGATAGTCTCGCCCTCTCAATGTTGCTTCGAAAGCCCCACCATATGCTACTTGTCCAGGACCCCTCATTTGGCCAGCATTCATAACAAACTTCAGTCTCTTCCCAATCAAGATTGTATCCTCAAGCTTGGTACCAACATAATACTTGTTACCAAATGAGGTCAATGAAAATGCACAATCAGCAATGTTGCGCCTCAGAATCCTCAGCTTTGCATCACTGTGAACTGTATAGATAAGATCTTTACCAGAAGATTGAACATCAAGACCGACAGAATAAGTAGGCCCTCGAACATCCTTGTAAGCTGCAACACATTCAGACTGAATACTGAAATTCTGCTTGTCCTTGCTCATCTGTCCTGTAATTGAGGCATGGATATTCTTTTTAATTTCTATAGCTGTCTCCAAGTTTATACCATCAAAGCCCACATCATGATCCCATCCATGAGGATCAAGAACAGGTCTCACAAGCCATTGATCATTTGCAGCAAGGCAACGATATCTGTTTACAGGGCAATCCGAGTCAAAACTTGGAGGAACTGCCATATCTGGTAAGACGACAGCCTCTGGAGATTCCTGTTGATCATCATAAATTGTATCCTCTCCAAAATTTCCTGCTTCAGAAAGCTTCTTCTCCCTCCGCCTGCGAGCATCTTCTTTTAACTGTTTCTTTAAATAAAGGGTCTCACGGTAATCCAGCTCATCAAGGTATTCTCTTTTCTGTGATTTAGTCAATCTTTCAAACTGAGATTTTGTCAGGATTCTTATTGGAGGCAATTGATCATATTCATCTTCTTCATCTGCATCTGAAAGTAAAATTTCATCAACATCATGCTCTGCTTCATTTGCACTTGATACAGAGCGAAGCCGTAGAAGAGATGAAAGGAGATGGGGCAGTGAAGGCATCCGGGGGGTATTGAATAAACCCAACTCAATGCTGTCTCGAAATTTTAAGAGTGCACTAGCATCACCAAGGATCTTGTTACATATGCATAATAATAAGACTTGAGATTTCCAAGTTTGTCCATTTGGAAGTATACTTTCACCCATGAAGTTCTTTTTACACTGAGGATGATTCTCCACTAGAAGCACTGGGTTTTCCAGTTTGGCATCAGATACTGCCTGGTGTACATAGTGTTGCAGAATATCTGTGCATCTGGACACATATGATTCATAGTTGACTGGATATCCATTTGGGCCTTCAGGAAGTGTTGAGGCAGCATGAGTCATGACAAGGATGGTGTTAAACCAAATTGCACTACCAAAGACATCATTCATTAGCCTCAGAAGAGGGAAATCATTATAACCCATGTTGACAAGGTCAAGCCGTTCAAAAAACAAAACAATGTCTGGAGGGGATTTTCTAATGAATTTCTTCACAGAGAGCATAATCTTCCTATTTCTTCTCATGGAACTTTTAGATGAAGGTAAAAAGCCAGGGGTGTCAATAAAAGTTACTTTCACTCCTTTGATCGTCCCTACAATCTCTTGAATGCAATTGGTGGCTGGTTCAAATGCATCAGTCATGGTCTTAGTTTGATCAAATATGGAATTTATGGTCGCACTCTTCCCAACACCTGTTTTTCCCAAAACAAGAATCCTCACAGAGAAATTTAATTTGGGTATGTCAGATGCCTCTTGTTCTGCTGCTACTTTTCTGATTCTCTTCAAATCTGTTTCCTCTGCTCGTATTGAAGCTGCCAAGTGTAACCTATATAAAGCCTTTGCCACCAGAAGATTGTCATGTGAGTGCCCTAATCGCTGAAGAAGCCGAAAAAACTTGATCTGAAGATCCTCGATCTTCGTCAGGGGATCCATCTTTTCATGATCACCATCATGATTAGATATGCTTGAATCAGAATCTTGCTGCAGAGAGGGATGATGTCCATTCTCCTGAGTATTATTGGAGCATGATCTATCAGGAGACACTGATGCTGCCTCGGAATGGTTCACAGGAGCTGAATATAACAGGAAAATAAGCTCTTGCTTGAAAAGAATAAGCATATAACAATTTAGTCTGTGTTTGACAGGTGCGAAAATAGAAGGGAAAGCAAGGGAAAAGGAGAGAAAAGAAAGAGAGAAGAAGACTTTTACTTTGTTATGTTGATGTTTGACAGTTCTGATTTAAAACTCAATTCCATATTTTATGCTCTTGTTATACAAGTCAAAAATTTACTAACAAAACTAAGCAATCAGATTTCGCTCATCGCTAAGCTATTATTCTCTGCATCACAGTATATGCAACTCACATAACCCCTCAATTCTCATTCCCAAGTATTCAGCTTCTAAAATATATATATATATATATATATATATATATATATATATATTTCACACACTATTAAATCAATTCCCAGCTTTGGCAAATTTTTGACTCACAAGCATCGAGTAAACATCTTATCCTATGACAATACAACTAATATGATATTATGGGTAATACACATATAGAAACCAGCAAGAGTAAAATATTACATGTGAAATCTACCATGAAGGACCAAAAAAACATGGTGGCATGTATTGACAACAATACCTTGGTATCATCGGTAGTTGTCATTTTTAGCAAGATAACTCACATTCTTATGACCTAATTTTAAATCATTTACTTCCATAAAAAAAAAAATCCTACTAGAAAGACTAGTTGTGTAATTAAATCCGTCTAACATAGTTAGAAATGCATAGAAAATGAGAATAAGACATCAAAGGGGAGAGTCCTTTTCTTTCCATCTTCTTTAACAGCATAAATTACAATGAGACAACTCAGCAACCAGCAAGAACAGTCACTAGCAACTCAAAATGGTGCCTTAATTGAGCCACACAATAATGCAAGGCATTAGACAATTTAAAAAAAAAAAATCTTCTTATCAACAACTAATACAAAATCTACTTCACCATAAACTTCACAAATAAATACATACTTCAAAATCTACAACTTATGCTACTGCCACTTCTACATCAAGAAGGAAGGTACCTTGGTCATTAGACTCTTCATTCAAAGGCTCCTGAGAAAGGAAACTGCCACTGCCAGACAACGGTCTAGAGGAAGCTAAAGACTTTGATAATAATTGAGTAAAAGCCCAATCTCTAACACTCTTCATCCTGATATAAAAAATGATTCAAATTGTTCAGATAAAATCTTTCATTCATCAACAACTACAAGAAGCATAAACCAACAATACAGTTATTCAATCAAAATTATCAAATAATCATAAAAACCCAAATACTAAAAATACTAAAAATAAAAAGGGCATACAGAGACCAACATAAATTGGATACAAGAACCGTTTTTTTCAGTGCCAGAAGTTAGTAAAAGAAACCCACAAAAAAATGAAATTCAAATAGAGAAAACAAGAATTACCCAATACACAAAATGGCAAAATCTTTGTCTAAATCCAAGAACCCAATTCGAATTTCTTCAAGCTTTCAAGGAATTTGGTAATTTTAGAACACGATGAGAACGAGAAAGGAAGTAAAAATGAGGCCAAGAAAAAAAGAAGAGAAGAAGAATTTGCAGATAAGACAGAGAGAGAGCAAAAGGACACAATAATAAGCCTACATCTCACTTTTTTTTTTTTTTTTTGGATTGTACAACAAAAAAAAATAACGAAAAGAAAAGATTACAAGAAATTGTTGAAGACTTTCTGTTTACACCTGTGTTGATTAAGATTCAGGAAACTTACTTTAAAATCCTTGAGATTTAGTGCATTGAACACTTTGATCCTTACACTGAAGAATTTTCTTTTTTTGAAAAATTAAGAAATTTATATTCATAAATATATTACATTAGTCGATTGCATTTCTGAAATATAATATATTTGTTATATTTTTATTGATAAAATATAAAATATAAAATATATATTATATATCCGATAATTTGATGTGATATTTTAGGTGTTGAAAAAAATATTTATAATTATTTTCATTTAACTGTCATTTATGTTTCATTAAATGGAAATAACAACTATTTGGTAAAAATTTAAATCTACATGAGTATACTCTTATAAATTAGTGAAGAGCACTAGTGATTTCATCCTTTATAATTTGCCATATAAATAATGTTCTATATTATTTAATTAACATAACATTTCTAAAAATATAAAGATAAAAATATTTTTTTAACTAAATCCCAAGAAAATTATATATTTACTTTTTTGTTAGTTTCAAATTACATATCACTTTTTTAAAAAGATAAATTGTTAATTTATTTATTTTAATAATAATTTTTATTTAATATGTATTTTAAAAATAATATAAGCTATTTAACATTTAATAAAATAATTTATTTTAACTGCATTAACTAAAAAATTTTAAACATATGTCAAATTTAAAATAAGTCTATAATTTTAAGATGAAATTTTTTAAAATTATAGTTAGAATTGGAAGAAAAATTTATTTAATTTATGTGATATTATCAATTATATGTATATAGTTTATAGTTATTTACAAGATTTAATAATTATGAGGAATTTTTAATTATTTGATATTCACCTTTGAGTTATTTTTTTTTCAAATTTAATAGGATTACTAGCAAATTTCTTTTATCTAAACATAGTAAAATTTTGTTTTTATTCTTTGGTTCAATAGAAAAAATATTGAAAATTTTAATTGAAAAATAGAAAATTTTCCATAAATTATCAACAGTTACTGGCAATTTCAAGTCAAATGTTAAAGAGATTCAAGAGTACTACAAATTTTTATTCAAAGAATATGTAAATTAAGGATAAAATATTTTGAAATTATTTTACTTGAATTTTGAAGGAATGTTTACAAAAACACCCAAAAAACAGAGAGCATTAACATTGAATACCCTATATTTTTAATGATTTACACGCACGTCCTTTTTTTCAAACATTATCACGCGTGCCCTAAAAATGCCATTCTTAGCTCCAGTGACAGCCTCTTCTTCTTCTTCTCCATTTTCTTTTTTTTTTTCACTTACCCTCTTTGGCTCTCTTATGTCTTCTCTTCTCTTCTTTCTCACCATGTTCTACCAGTGTTTTTCTTTTGGATTTGTTCATGCATGTCTTTGATTATGAGTTCATCTTCATCATTTCTTCTTCTTCTTTGATTTGATTTAAGAATCAATTGCAGAAGCTTTTGTTCTCCAGTTGTGCATTTTTTTAAGCAAATGATAGAACTGCACAATTTTTGGCACACGACGCACTAATTTTGGTCCAACAAGCATCTTTGATGGAAGTGGTGGTGGTGGTGGAGCAGATTTTAGCAGCAATTTATTTTGATTTGCTTCTTTAGAAGGAGGCAAGACTATCGGTGATAGCTGTGGTGGTGGGCTTGGTAATTGCCTTTCCTTTGTTGGTGCCGATTCTCGCTTGATTTGCATCAGATTTTGAAATCATGAAATCAAAACCCAATAATTAGATTTTTTTTTTTTTTTGTAAAGTTTGTAACTTATTGGTGTTGGGTTATGATGTAGTTTATGGGTATGCGTAATTTTCATGAAATTTGGTTTTTGTTGCAGATCTACAGTTGTGTGATTTTCTAACAGCTGATGTAGTCATCTTTTTTAGTTTAACAGTAGTAGCAAGCAAGAAAGAATAATGTTGGTCTCTCTCCAATAGCATAATCCTTTCTTGTTTCATTTAAATTATTGCTTGCTAGTATGCTGTTTACTTTCGTATTCATTCATGGAGCTGAGCTGATTTTTATTTTAGATTAAGCTGGTCTGTTTTTAATTATAGTAATTGTTGATCAATTGTGGCCCTGGATATTGTACAAAGGTGAAACTTTAAGACTGTATTTACTTTAAGAGGATTATTTTTTGTTTTCATTCTTTAATTTTAAAAGAATTTCATAGCAAATGTATAAAACATGTTTACTCATTAAAAATTTAAAACAGAAAATATGTTTACTTGTTTTTATCTACAACTTATTTTTCATTTTTTAAAAGTGAAAATATCTTTATTTGTTATCATATAAAACTTGTTTAATAAATAGAACCATCAAATAGCATTAATAAATAGAATAATCAACTAGCATTAATAAAAATAACATAAGAACATCCCAACATAACATAGTCATAAAATAAAAGTTCTCATCATTCTACTAATAGATCAAACTAAATTTTCTAGCCAATCTTGTCTCCTATTAGCAAACTGCATGAGATCGAAGCCCAAAAATCATACCAACTCCAATGCCAGATGAATGCTCAATCCATTCCCCAGTTCTGGCATCCAAAGTTGTTCCTAATAAGTTTAATGAACTGCGCATGCTCCATAACCTCCGAAGAGCATGTAAAGCTGCAGATTCGTATCTAGGGTCACCAGTTAATCTTGATAATGCCATTTCAAGAATCAGAGAACCTGAATCCAAACAAAAAAAGTCAATTGACTTCAAGGAAGCACATCGTAAACTGATAGTGAGATTCTTACCACACTCTGAAGTGCTTGTTTCAGTAGTTTCATTCTCTAAGACTCAATACTGTCCACAGAATTTTGCAGTGTTGCGGGGTCATATATCCCTCTTACATAAAAAACTAAATAAATTCATGCTTCTTAAAACTGGACGAAAACCTTAATTGAGATCAACATAAAATATATGCTCAATTATGTCTTAAGATCAATCTATGCACAATTTGATGAATACAAACAATAATTCGTCTATGTTTGACTCCTTCCATTTAAGACTCTTAGTTGTTTTAGCTATAAGAACCTACCTACATTTTGTTATTTCCCAGAGGATGCTATACATTTACAAAGCTTTTTTTTTTATTACGTAGTTGCCTAAAATAACAAGGCTGTGAGAGGGGAAAAAAAGGATTAGAGTATTGATTCATGACATTCAACCAAGAACATATGCTAACTTGATTCCAACCAATAAATGAATACATGAAATAAAAGTTACAGATATAGGTTGCATCCTCATTATCAAAAAAAAAAAATCTTATTTAAAGCAATACACCTGGACAGTGTGAGTTTTCTCTTTATAACCAAATATTCCATATAACCAAGTAACATGTAGCAAAATACCTTTAGATTCCCAATCTCACTAAGCGAGTCAGTAAAAGATTTTGAAAGAGGCTTTAGCTCATCGTGCTGAAATTTAATATACTAAATTTAACAACACCCCATTTAAGGAAAAATGTTACTCTAAACAAGCAAAAAAAGAGAACAATGGAGAACAAATAACTAACCGAAAATGCATATGTCATGTAGTTTTCATAGGCATGGTAGAACCTGCAATGAACAAGAAGCAATGCAGCTAAGATAACCATCCTACAAACTAATCAATTAATATTAGTATTAACATGTTCATACAGAGCACAGGCTAATCCATTCAAAAACTATCTACCAAGCTCCTAACTTTCCGAGAAGCCATACAAATATTGATTCAGAAAAGCAAGCTATTCAGTTCAAACTTTCACCCAAATTGAGATAAACCAGCAATAGGTGAGCTACCCAATTGACCGAAGTCCCAGAAAATTAAGAACCCATCAAAATCAAAAAAAAAAAAATCTACACAGAAAACTGATTAAATAATGAACAAATTATGAACTGGGTTAAGGTGATAATAAGCAAAAGCTTACATCTTTCGGACTTTCTCACACATTTGTCTCTTCTTAGCTGCCCAACGAGAATCAACTATCGACACCGATGGTTCAAAGATCACAAGCACCAACAACAACACCACCCATGTCCTAGATTTTCTAGGCGACATGCTTTGTTCAGAGTCTCAATGATTGGAGTTAAACACAAGGATGCAGTAGGGAGGAAGAAGATAGTTATAGAGGGGAAAAGAGTTTGTTTTGTAGGGCTTGTAAAAAAAAAAAGTAGAAAGGACGCCCAAATAAGAAGAGCATGTTTTCAGTTGAAACACTGAGTTATCACTTTAAGAATTAAAGAGGAAAATTTTAGAAAACAAAAGAACTTGTTTTACACTTTTCTTTGTAAATTGTGAAAATTGTTTTTAAATGAGAATTCTGTGAAAACACTCAAAGTAAACACAAAGTTCTATTTTTTATTTTCATTTTGAAATTTTTCTAAAAAAATGGAGTAATTCTCTGGATTATTTAAGGATGGCATTGGAGTTGGGTTAGTACAGAGGTGGAAAAAGAAGTGGGTAATAAATGCATAATGTTGGATGGATACAAAATTTGTCTGTACCGTCTGAAGATGTCTATCTTTTGATGTGTTTTCTTGGAGGGAAACCTAGGTTTTATGGCTTAGAAGGGAAAAGCAGTTATATTAGAAGTAGTTAATTACTTTTAATTTTTTCTTTTATACTTTTTTTAGAATTTTTTTTCATTTTTAACAAGTTCCATAAATAAATATTGAACAGTAATGCCAATTGCATGAATATGAACTCGTATATGCCTAGTTTTGTACTTTGTCTAGAATTTTTGTTTACTAAATTATACTATTTCGAAATTATTTTTTATTGTCATTCTTGATAGCTATTACTTGTTTTTGTAAAAGTCATCCTATTTTCAGTTTTATTATGTAGTTTATAATTTTTCATTTTTTAAATTTTCTTTGAATAAAAAAATTAAATTAATTAAAATTTTACCATTTTTTATTACCAATTTTTGTTACAAAAAAAGCCCAAGAAAATAATAAGAATGATACTTTAAACAACATATTTTCTGAATATTATTCATATATGATACAATCAAAACATAAATACCGTATAATATCTGGATACTATATGTATGTGAAACTTCAAAATTGTATATGATACTAAAAATAGTATATTATCTGAATATTATTCGAATATTTTCCGCCAACCCAAGTATATTTTCTTAAAAACAATATATTTTCTGAATATTAATTGTATCAAAAACTCAAAATAGTATAAATTTATGTTACACAATAATTTTAAGAGTTAATAACGAATGATAATTAAAAACAGTATATTTTTCGAATATTATTCATATATGATAAAATCAAAATAGTATATTTTCTTAATAATATTCGTATCTAAAACTCAAAATAGTATGTGAAACTCAAAACAGCATCGGAAACTCAAAACAGTATCCGAAAATTAAAAATGGTATCTCAAACTCATAAATACAATATATTTTCCGAATATTATTCGTATATGATACAATTAAATTAGTATATTTTCGTAATGTTATTCGTATCTGAAACTCAAAACAACATTTAAAACTCAAAACAGCATTGAAAACTCAAACAGTATCTAAAAATTAAAAACGGTATCTCAAACTCATAAATACAATAATAAATTTCAAATATAGTTGTATTCAATTCAATTACTTTGAATTCAATTCAAATGCATGAAACTTGAAATATTTTTCATTTATTTCTATTTTATTATTTGTACATTTTGGTTTGTTTTCCATGTATAAAATGAATAAAATAATATCAGCCTAATATATATTTCAAAATTTTTTTCTAGGATATTTGAAACTTTAATTATTTATTAAAACTAATATGAACTATGTAATTTAAATATGTTAACTATAATCTCTAAAATAGAGCATATCGTCGATATACTTAAAATCAAAACTAAAAAAATAAAAAATTGAAAAAATAAGGATAACAGAAAATAAGAAAAATAAATGAAAAATAAAGAAAAAAAATATAAATGGAAAGGAAAAAATAAAACAAAAAAAGGAGAAAGAAAAAATAAAAACCAACTAAGAAAGCTAAAAAAACAAAG
>CATIWM010246015.1:0-13540 GCA_949671775.1 Mallotus repandus
CTTTGTTTGCCTATCCATCTCATTATCTACTCGGTTAATATAATATTTACATCAATTCCCTGTGGATCGACACCCTACTTGCTCTATACTAAGTCCTTAGAGACTAGGGTTATATAAATACAATTCTACCCGCTTCAGAATTTGAAATATTACAAATCAATTCCCCGGCAACGGCGCCAATCAAGTATTCTGTTTCTGCAACGTCAACCTCGGGATACAACCTGAAAGGTAAACTTCTAATACTTCGATTAGCAAGCTGTGTCTTCTGCATTGTCGACCTCTGGGTATAACCCGAGAGGTGAATTGAACTTTATCTTCACGAAACCATTTAAACTTCTGAACCGTCAGCCTCAGGGTACAACCTGAGAGGTCATCTTCTTAGAATCTACACCGTCAACCTCGGGGTACAACCCGAGAGGAAATCTTCCAAAAATTTATGCTGTCAGCCTCGGGGTATAAACTCGAGAGGTAAAAATACTGATACATCAACCATCAACTCCATCTTTTGTACTATCGACCTCGAAGTATAATCCGAGAGGTGAAACTGAAACTAAAAAAACTTGTCACACGAGACAGGAGCCTTTTAGCCACTTTTGGCTTCAGGCAAGGTGGAGTGAAGAGTGTCATATAGCCTCTGAGGCATCAAGCAGGGTTAACTCAAATAACCCATATAGCTTCACAGGTGTCAGGCAAAAATAAATCAAAACAAGCCATATAGCTTCATGAGCGTTAGGCGAAACCAAACAAAACAAGCCATGTAGCCTCACAGGCGCAAGGTAAAAATTAATCAAAACAAGCCATGTAGCCTCACAGGCATCAAGCGAAACCCCACAGCAGGACTGTATCCTATACACCAGAGTTAGCTCATTTCATTTTTTTGAGAAAAAACTTTCCCAAAAGATTCAAAACTGAATATGACACATTAGTGGAAGGAAACACAATCTCCTACTTCTATATGTATACATGCTTTCATGATTTCTTACCTTTTGTCGTGTTTGGGCAGGACTGAGATGATATCAACTAGGCTAGGGTCACTAAGCTCAAACATTAGGTCACTGCTCTTCAGGTTGGCGATGATGAGGAAGACAATGATGACGATAATGAGGAGGGCAAAGATGCATAGGCTACTGATTTCAACACCTCTAAGACTAAGATTAACTCTTGACATTGCTTGTTTTATTAGCTTGACCTAATTTTATATTTAGGGATATTCATGTTTTATCTTGTTTAGACTGTTTTGGCACTTATTTCAATCAATATTTTTAAGTAGTCAAGATTCTCTTCACATTTTTATTTGCAGCCTCAACTGTGCCCTTTGCTTGTGGTCTATATGGTGATGACCTGTGATGCTTAATTTTGTACTCCTTTAATAAGGTAGCTGCCTCTGCCCAAAACTGAACACCGTTATCAGTGACAAGGTGATGAGGTAATCCATACCGACAGATTATATTTCTTTTAATAAACCTCACCATTTGTTTTGACCCTATAGTAGTATATAATTCCGCCTCTACCTACTTGGAGAAATAATTGATAGCCACCATAATGTAACGATGACCATTCGACGCTCTTGGCTTTATCTCCCCTATGATGTCAATTCCCCAAACTACAAACAACTAAGGAGAAGTTATGCCCTGAAGTTCCATGGACGGTAAATGACTAACATCATCGTATGCTTGACAGTTATGACATTTCTTCATGAATTTCACACAGTATGTTTCCATCGTCAACCAGAAGTAACCCTGGCATGCTATTTTCTTAGCCAAGACTATCCTATTCATATGTGGCCCACACACACCCTCATAAACTACTTTTATGACCTTTTGTGCCTCTTCTTTATCAACACATCTTAGATGTACCACAGTTAGCATCCTTTTATACAACATTCCATTGTGACTAATAAATTGATGAGATAACGTCCTGAGAGACATTCTTTCTTTATTATCTGCATCTTCAGGGAATTATCCCACTTTTAAGTACTGCTATAGACTATGGAACCATGGCTTCTCAGTAGTGTCGACTGGCATCACTCTTATCTCCTCATAATAGGGGGTTCAAGATTTTACTTGAATAAGAGGTTTGACTTCAGTTCGCCTTCCACTCTCCCACATTGAAGCCAAAGTGGCGTGTGCATTAGCCAGTTGGTTTTCTTCTTGTGATAAATGAATGAATTTGTATTGAGTGAAAGATAATGATACATTCATCAAATAATCCCAGTATAGTCACAGTCTATCTTCTCTCACCTCCCATTCCTTTGAGGCTTGTTTTATTACTAGCATAAAATCCCTATACACAATAATTTCTTCTGCCCCCATACTTAACAGTGTTTCTAACCCGAAGATACATCCCTCGTACTCAGCTTGGTTATTTATTACTTTGAATTCTAATCTTTTTGCCATGGGAATCTTTTCTCTTTTTGGCATGACAAGAATTACTCCAATATCTGCTCTTTTGTTATTGACAGCTCCATCAAAGTGCATACTCCAACCTTGAATCTCTATTGCCCCTAGATGCTCATCTGGAAACTCTAATTCCCACTTATGTCCGTCATCTATTGGATTTTGAGCCAAGAAATATGCTATTGCTCTTCCTTTCACAACTTTCTTCGCCATATAATCTATATCAAATTTAGTGAGTAGAACTAACCAATTGGCTAGCTTCCTTGTGAGCGATGGAGTTTGCTGAAGATATCTGAGGGGATCGTGTTTAGAGACTATCTGAATGCTGTACGACTAAAAATAATGTCGGAGCTTCTTCGTTGCCCATATTATATCCAAACACGTCTTCTCTACTAAGTCGTACTTAGCTTCATAAGGAAGGAGTTTCTTGCTCAGATAGTATATTGCATGCTCGACATTATCATCCCCTTCCTGAGCAAACATTGCCCCTACTGCTTCCTTTTTGATAGCCAGATAGAGGATTAGAGGTCTACCTGACCTCAGTGGTTGTAACACCGGAGGATTCATTAGATAATCCTTAATAGTAATAAAAGCATGCTGACACTTATCATCCCAAATCACCAGTTGCTTCTTTCTCAAAAGCTTAAAGATCTATTCGTAAATAATGGTAAACTTGGTTATAAATTTGCTGATCTACTACAGTCACTTAATGAAATCCCTCACTTCTTTCTCAATCTTAGGTGCAAGCATTTCTTTAATCACCTTGATCTTTTTTGGGTCAACTTCAATTCCTTTATGACTGACTATGTGTCCCAGTAGCTTTCCTGAAGTAAACCCAAATACGTACTTCTTCGGATTCATTTTGAGGTTGTACTTTTCAGCTCTTGCCAAAAACTTATCTAAAGCCTCGAAATGTCCTTCTCTAGTTGATGACTTCACCATCATGTCATCTAAATACACCTCTATCTCTTTGCGGATCATATCATGCAACAGAGTGGTAGCCATTCTTTGATAAGTAGCTCCAGTGTTCTTTAGCCCAAAAGGCATCACCAAGCAATAATAAATCCCCAATTCAGTGGTGAATGATGTTTTCAACTTAACTATTATTGTAATAATTATCTGATTATACCCTGAGAAACCATCCATGAAGGAGTACATTGCGCTAGAGGCAGCACTATCAACTAGCATGTCAATATTTAGTAAAGGAAAATCATCCTTCGAACAAGCTTTGTTCAAATCCCTGTAATCTACACACATTCTGACTCTTCCATCCTTTTTGGGTATTAGAACAATGTTAGCCAACCATTGGGTATCCTCTACTACGTCCATAAATTTTGCTTTTAGCTGTTTCTCAACCTCTTCTTTTATCAAGAGAGCCTATTCTGGTCTAAACCTCCTCTTTTTCTGCTTTACTGGTGTAATGTGAGGATATATAGGGATTCTATGTTCTGCAATCTCCTTGTCAATCCCAGGCATATCTTCATAACTCCAAGCAAATACTTTATGTCTTTCTGTCAACACTTCTCTCATTTTTTCACTCTTATAAGGAGTTAAGTTAGAAGCAATCAGTATATTTTTAGGATTATCACTTGTGCCTAAATTAAATAATTGAGTTTGCACAGAATTAATGTCAAATATATGCATGAAATGACCATCACAAGAAGAATAACCATTAGGAAACACATCATATAAGTAAGCAAATTCAGATTTCATTGCATCCACTTTAGAAAAGAAAAAGTCATTAATCTTAAACAAATTGATAAGAGAAACATCAAAATCATCATAGAAAGCATCAATGAAAGAGTTGTGGACAAAGGTTTCGAAGTTTGGCTCCTCATTCTGATCATCAGCATCCTTTAGTTTTGCAGTAGCGATGTCCTTGTCAGGTCCCTAATCTATCACCAACTCTTTTATAGCAACCTGTTCACTAGTAGCCTCTTTCTTCAACCCGTTCACATACTTAGCAAAGATCTCAAATCCCGGAATCAGCTTCCCTGCCATCATGAGAGGTTAAGGAGTGCCAATTTATAGGTAGCCAGTGCCTTCCTTGAAGAATATTTCCCATAGAGCTTTCTTCTTAGATTCAACTCCCACTTCATTCTTTTTAAGCTCAACTCCATGATATCCTACCCCATTCTTCAAGATCGACATTTTTTGTTCAACAAATTTCAACGGCCCACTATGATCCTTTCCCAGCCCCATACCAGGCATGAAATTCATTCTCCTCATTATACTCAATACCCTTTCATCTAGCTCATCTTCATAAATAACATATACCTCAAAACTTGGACTGATAGGGAATTCTATGGAAGTCAGTTTTAAAGCAGCAACGGCAGCCTTAATTTTCACTAAAATGGTGACTACCTTTCCCTCATGTGGGAATTTAATTTTTTGATGCATAGTGAATGGCACTCCTCCCAAAGGATGAAACCGCAACCTTCCTAATAGAATGGCAAAAGTCACTGGAATGTCAATCACATGCAAGTTAACCCAAGTCTTAATAGGCCTAGTATTGACTAAAGCTCTGAAGATTTCCTCCACAAGCCGTTTCGTATCGTCATATGCCTTGATAACCATGTTAGATGGCTTTAGTTCATCAACAGTCAATCAAAATTTTGGTAGAATTTTCAGAGGGCACACATTTATGGCAAAACCATTATCAACCATCACACAACAAGTCAACTTCCTCTTTACCTCAGCTTTAATGAACAAAGCCTTATGGTGGTCTCTTCCTTTCAAAGGTAGATCATCATCAGTTAAAATAATGGCTCCCTGAGGACTCTCCATCAATGATCCCACCATTTTTTTAGGAGTATAACTTGTAGGAATCTTTTTCTGATCTAAGGCCATAACTAGTGCTTCTCGGTGGACGTTAGAGTGCATGAGCAATTCCAAGACACTAGCAATTATCTCTTTCTTTCTCTCTGATTTTTCTTTCAGATTTTCCTTTTCTTCTTCTGATTCATCTTTTGACATAAATTTTTCTTTGTCTTCTTTACTTTTCTTTTCTTCAATCCTATTAACAGGTTGCCACTTTCTTTCTTCATCACCGTCCCATATGTCAATCCATCCCTTTTCTTCATCATCTGAGCTCTAAATATCTAGGATATTAACAGTTAGTTCTATAGGTTGTTCTTTTAGATTTGGGTCTTTTGGTTCTGGATTTATGATTTGGGTATGACATCAACAAAGGAGTTCAGGACTTGCTCCTCTGTTAAGCCAGTGTTGACCATAAGGATGGGAAGATTTGGTGGTCGTATATTTCTGTAGTTAGGTAAAAGGTTATTTTGTGTGTTTGGTTTTTGGGTTTCAAGGTCAATTATTTTACCTAAATCAGTCAAGTCTTGGACCTCATGTTTTAGTCGAGTACAACTATGAGTATCATGTCTAATGACTTAGTGGAATTTGCAGTAAAGTTTGTGATTGGCATTTGGTAAGGGTTGTTTAGAGGGTAAAGGTTGTAACAAGTTAGTTTTAACTAAATTTTCCAAAACCTTAGAGAGAGGTCTCCCTAAATTAGAGAATCTCTGAGGCTGTCTGGTGGCATTGATCTGTACATTACTGCTTGAACTAATGCCTTCATTGCCCCCAGACCTTCCACTGAAGAATTTCTTTTCTTATGCCAATTCAGACTCCTTTTAGATCTTGAATATGTATAATTCCTCAAAAATTTTGAATCCCAAGATCCCTCAACTTCCTAGAAAGTACCAGAACATACCCTTCCATTGCTATCATTAACTGATCAGCTTCAGCAGGTCTGTGCTTCATCTGTCCTAACTTTCCCCTACATCTAAACAGATAATCAGTAAATGACTCATTGAACTTCTATTTATTATTCAATAAATCTCTCAAGGAGACTTCTAGTTGAACATTAAGACTATACTATTTCATAAATGCAACACACAATTCTTTCTAGTCAGCTTAAACATAAGGGTCCAAGGCATCGTACCATCTGATAGGTGTCCCTTCTAGAGATACCAGAAACTGCTTAATAATCTGGGCCTCCATTAAATCAGTTGCCTTCATAAAAGTCACATACTGCTTTAAATGCAGATGCGGATCTTCAGTCCTTGTAAACTTCTTCATAACTAGGAATTTGAATTTCCGTGGTAAAGGATCATCATCTCTTTCTAGAATGAGGTTGGTGTAGTCTAAGGGAGCATCAATTCCCTTCTCATTCATCATCATTTGAACATGAGTCACAACCTTGGTTATATTTTTAACCCAATTAGTCTTCTCTATAGTTTTAGAAATGTCCATACTTTGTCTTCCCACCAGATCAGCCTGTAAATTCTCAATATAATCTTTTGCTTGTTTCTGTTCAGAGTTTTCGGCATCAAGGTCAATAGGTGGTAACTGATGTACTGGTTGTTTTTGCCCAACTAGACCCATCATTTTCACCATCATTTCCCTCACAATTGCCCAAGTTTGCTGAGCCATCTCAGTTTTCAACAGTTCTTTGAATGACTCAGGGTCAAAACCTGCCATTGTTGCTCCTTCAGAAGTTTTGACTAGACGACCAGTTTCATATGGTGTCCAAATAGAAGACCTTTGTGGATCTATATCTGCAACTATTATGGGTTAGAAATATGCATGATGTGTATGTATGAAATGCAGAAAACTAAACACACTTTATTTACACATAATAAGGAAGTAGACGCAAAGCTTGCAAACGGTCACTTCACCCTTATTTCTCCCACACACGTATTCAAATGGTGAGTTCCTCATCCTAGGATTTTTTTCTGGATTGTGATTATCATTGGGGGATAATAAAATCGACGTATATAATACATCTCTCGAGATGGTATAAGCAGACAAGTAGCAAATTTTATAAATAAAACCAAAGTCCACTAGAATAGGCCATGAAGAAAGGATTGGGCTCAATTCAACATGGTCCACCATTAATGGGCTTGGGCCTTATAGATTAGATCCACTATATGGCATCAAGCACATGTATTTGGAAAATCCTACAGGAAGTTGCTAAGTCACTACATGAGTTGAGTCTTGGGTAATAAGTTTTGACTCCCATAGTGATATACCTCCATTACATCTTCCCACTCAAAGGTCCATACGACATGGATGAGTACGTGCTATGAGTGACAATAATCAAATACTTCACCACCAGGTTTAAGTGAAACACAGGCAGCAAATCAATGACTATTATCGGGTTATTCAGGACTGAGTGCACATTGTGTGAATAAAGTGTAGTGAATATAGAAAATGCAAAAGAAATAAGAAAATAATTAAAAATGATAAAACATAAAACACTAAAATCAGTTTCTCTATCCCCAGGGGAATTACTTGCATAATAGATAAAAATCTAAAAACTTATAGGGATAAATATTTGATGATTAAAAATCATCTTAATATTTCCTGCAATAGACAAAACATTAATTTCCCACAAATATGTAAAATCCTACAAAAGAAGACCACAAAGTTAATTCTTTAACAAAATAGACATAATAAAGCCAATAAACATATAAATATTTAATTAAACAAGATAATAGAATAATTACATAAAGGAGAATGAAATACAGAAATATAAAAATACATAAAACACAAATTATATAAAATGAAACACATGATAATCAAGATTAAAATAAATATAAATCTAATAATTAAATAACCGAACTAATATGGTAAAAATTAAAATGATAAACGTACACACTTAAATTTTAAAAGAAATAAGAATCAAATATACTTCAAAATAAAAAGAATAAGCCCATGCAATAAACCAAATCGAACCGAACCAAACATAATTTAACCGAACATAAGCAAACCAAATCAAACAGAACCTAACAGAAATGAACTAAACTAAATTGAGTTGGTTCGATTTTCTTTTGGTCAGTTTTATCGAAAGGGAAATACAACTAAACATATAAAACACACAGAAAATAAACATGCAAAAAAATATAAAAATTTAAATCAAGAAATTACATAAATAATAAATGAAAATAAAATGAACGATAAAAAAAGAAAATAAAAATAAAAATAAAGACACTAAAGAGGCGACACCCGAATAAATGGGCTGGACTCAATGAACAGGAAACAGGACTTTTGCCACTTGTCAAGTAATGATTGAGCAAAACTACTATAAAAATTTTAACTTCAATCACGTAAACTTTTAACCATCAGACCAAATAAAAGAAAACCGAATATACGAGTACGTTCCTCTCATCCTTCTAGTCAAAATGGTTAAAACAAAAATGATTCGGAGCTAGGGAATAAAATTCGATGAATACTGTCAAGGTGACACTATTCATTATAAAGAAATTAAAGAGGTGTACCACCTGTTTAAAGAGGCGATCGCCTCTTCCCGTTTAAGAGACACAAAAACTAACTTGACAACAATTTAATTTTAAACCAGTTTACACATATTTATACAATTTAAAACTAACAATTATGTTCAAAGATTCATAAAATCATACAAAAGATTAAGAAGAATGAACTAACTATCAACTTAAAGATAACAAAATAAGAACAAAGGACTAATAATTATATTCATACTATTTAATATGGTTTTATGCTCCCAATCGTGGCACTCAGAGATGGATTTTTGGTCGAAACCAGACTGAATGCAAGAATCACTTTATCACCTCAAAAATGGACCTTCAAGCCGAGAACTCCCCTCTTCAAATGTCACTTGCTCCTTTTTTTCTACTCTCTAGGACTCTGAATACCCCCTCTTCTCTGCAGCTCCCCCTCCCTTTTTTATCTTTTCCTCTCCCTCTCTCTTCACATGTGACCATTCCCCACTTTTCCCTAATTTCCTCCTTAAAAGTCCAACCCTTATAATCCATTATAATTTTTCTGCTAGACATGTCTAAAAACCAACTCCAGGTTGTTAGACTTGTCTGTCCAATACATTTTTTTAGGGAACAAGACATGGATAGGGACCAATGGACCTAGTGGGCTCTTAGAGCCTTTTGGGTCCAAAATTGGGCTGAAGACACATTTTGATGGGTTCTCTTAGGCTTATGGTCCATTTCTGAGAGTTTCGAACTATTCTTTGCATTCAATACTCGTTCAAATTTCATTATTGGGCCTTCGTTGTGGGCTAAACAAACTGAGTGTCTACATGCAATAATAGAATAGGCATTTTTCAAGGCGATGTAATCCTTAATCCAAATTCTCCCTTTTATTTTTTTTATTTTGGATGTATTTATTAGAATAGGCTTTTTCTCTAAGGTTGTTATCCTTAATCCTTTTCCCCATTTTAATTTTACCCATTTGCTTGCTTATTATGATTATTTCTTGCATGCTTATGTGCTATATGCCTACTTGCTTACATGTATAATTCATGCTTGTTTATTTATTTACTTATCGTGTGGTGTATGCTCATCAATCCAATTATCTTGTGCTTTATCCGAACTGACCAATGCTTGTATGTGGTAAAATGCATCATAAAACTGAAACTAGGGTGAAGTAGTGAATAAATGAGCAATATGTATAATAAGAAATAGGGTAAGTAGCTCCTACCACCCGAGCCAGGATTCTTTGGTTATGGAAGTGAATTTTTCACTTCTTCCCGATTCAAATCAGGTGGCGACTCCAATCTACATAGCCTAATCAGGCAGACCCTCCTATAAAAATAACAAACGGAAAAATCCAGTAGATTAGTCACCATTAACCTGTGTGATCTGATGCTATAAGCTCACAAATCCTCGTGATCACCCTGACCACAGGTTTTTGGTGACTCCAATGGGGACTTCTGATTCAAGGGGCATGAATGCAAGACTATTTCTTGTTAAGCATAACTTATTTATTCACCTTCACAACAACATACCTGCATATCATCACACTCACCATATGCACCTTGGTTCCTAAACCCTCGATAATACTGAATGACATTGCCACCATGATTTCACTCAAGTCATGAGGTGACGAAGATAGGTATTATCACATTTATCCTTTACTCTATCAAGAAAAGCTGTAAGGCTTAAAGTGAAGTGGCCCAGCTCCTAAGTTCAAAATAGGGTACAATTTTTCTCAAGTAGGTAAAAGAATGCTAGACTCTATGATCGAAGTCCGTAACCTTAGTCATATGGGGACATTCTCACTAAAGGAGCCCAAGCCATAAACCTGACACAACTCATATAGATAACTCAGTAGAAATCTTTCCTAGGATCCCACCTAGCTCTTGCATACTATCCTTGTCTTGATGATGTCCGTTCAACTTGATATTCATAAATGATATGACATCTTTAGTGTCTACCACCATTAATGACAAGAATCATACACCTCAGTTTGGATAGTTCATAAGGACCGACAAATAGTGACATTTTTTGATGATGGAACCTATAGAATTCATCCATTTGTCCTTATTAAATCAAGTGGATGAATAAAGAGTTTAATTAGATTGTGGACACTCATGCTGAGAGAATCAAATTGTAAACTATCGAACGAAACCTTCATGTCTATTGGTAAACACACTGAATGTCGATGAAAGGGACATGAACTTGGATCCCTCATGCTGACTATAGTCTGTTCACTCACAGTCACACACGAGCTATAGACTCCATTTGTGCCCTAACAATTGGGCCTCCCATTGATATTGTGTAGTTACCTTAAGTACATTTAGGCATTGTTCCCTAGTTTACCTTTTGAGTCTGATCATCATGAATAGAAACAGCCTAGTCCCAGAGCGGATCCATAGTCCCCCGATGGCTATGATTCAAAAACCCACCTAGGATAGAATTCTTTACTGCGTGGAGTAATAAGGTTGGAAGGAGAGATTGCTTGTGTTTGAGTTGTTTATTTTGCAGGTTTAACACTAACCCTATTTGTTCGTTTTATTTTTCTTTCTTTTTTCCCATATATATATACATACATCTAGGGGGCATTTTATCATAAACTAATCCATGATTTTCTTACAGCCATCTTGCATCATTACATTAGCAAAATTATAACTGTCATAGCATGCATACATGCTAACCCTTCTTTTTTGTAGAACTTATCACATCATGTATGTATGCATGCATCATCCTTTTGTCATCCTAACACGTATACTTGTGTAAAAACATAGCTCCTTGAAAGTGTCGTAGGCTCAAAGCTATTAAACATGCTAGTACTAATCCTGTTATTCCTATTATCGATCCAGCTCAAGAGATAATGGCTCAAAACATAGAAGAACAGTTAAGAGATGCTCTCAAGAAAATAATGAGTGATAGGACTTTTTTTGACTTTATGAAAAAGAAATGAAAACTACAATGGAACAGTTGATCCATGAGAAAGGGGACCAAGAGGGAGCCTCCGGGTTGGTTAATGCGAAGATGGATAGAGGGAAAATTAAAGTACCTACTCCGGGATTGCTTATTGAGGATGATGAGTACTATCAGGCTATGAGAGGGACACTTCCAAAGCCAACTACTCCACCAGTCAATTTGACTAAGTTCGAGCCATTGGAGGAGGTCAAGATACTGGCTAACAGGATGGCTCAGCACGAGCTCTCATTAAAAGAAAAGAATGCCATAAGAAGCCATGATTATATCGACCTTTCATTGTTCAAGGATGAACCTCTACCTGAAGATTTCAAACTCCCAAACTTCACTAAGTTCAACGGTACTGGCAATCCCTAAGTCCACTTGAGACAATATGCTACTTTCATGGCTTCTACAAAGTTAACTGAATCTCAAATTGTGAAGTTCTTCTTCACTTCACTTGAAGAGGGGCTGAGGGCATGGTTCTTTGATTTGGAAGATGAAATTAAGAATGACTGGATACTTCTCACATAGAAGTTCATCAAGCAATATGAATACAACACCCAACTGGATGTCATGAGAAGTAACTTAGAAGTCACAAGACGTGACTGAGAAACAACAAGACAGAAAAGTGGTGAGAGTTTCTCGGACTACATTGCCCAATAGAGAGGAAAAGCTGCTCTAATTAGGGATAAACCTCCAGAGGATGAACAAATATAAATGGTGATCAAAGGAGCCTTACCTCACTTTCGTAAGAAGATGTTATTCGTCCACTATCCAACCTTTAAAGGGCTTCACCAAGCTAGTATCATAATTAAAGATGAGGAGATCCTCAACTTAAAAATCCTTACCAAAAATCAGAGCAGTCTACGCAAAACACTCGTTCCATTGAAACAAACCTAACCGTCAATGCCTTGAGAAACTGCAAATACTCAAACTTTAGCCTACCTTTATCTAAAGTCTTTCAAAGACTCTAGTAAAAAGGCCTCCTTAAACCTCTTGAACTAAGACCTTTACCAAACCCATTACCACCTCGCGTCAATCCCAACCTTTACTGTCACTTCCACCAAGTGCCTGACCACAATACTGATGATTGCTACATCCTAAAAGACCGCATCCAAGACCTCATAGACTCTGGCAAGATTGAAGACCCTAAGAAGAAAACTAATGTCAAAACCAACCCTCTACCAAAATACCGAAACATGCCACCACCAGCATCTTATGCTATCTCATTAGGGTTGCCTGAGTGCTTTGTCGAGAACTCCACTCGAGATATTCCAGAGAGCGAGGAAGAGAAACTTGAAAGGGAAGAAAGGGAAATACTGGCCATACTAAAGGAAAACTTTGCAAGCTTGGTCTACAGCTTGAGTGATGATGAGATGGATCCTTCCTCTTACCAGTACATATCTATGCTCCCTACTTGTACACCTCACATGATGATGCAAAGATAGCTAAGTCAGTTAGTGGCTAAAAGGGTTAGGGAAGTCATTGAAGATGACAGACCATCAAAATTCGAAGAGGAAGGGGCACTGGTGGAGAAGAAAGAAGTCTTGGATCTATTAGGACAACTATCTTGAAAGTTTGATTTCAAGGTGAAGTATACTACTCCTCCTTAGCTATTCTTAAAAAGGAAGACATCGTGCCTTCCGGATGGGGGGATGAATTTAATTAAAAAGATGAGGTCATTACCATAACCAAATGCATAATGTGTAATGGGAATCAATATATAGTATGACTTTGATAAGGAACTGTCAGTCAATCATGTCACTAGAAGTGGAAGAGTATATCAGCCTGTTGAGAAGGACATGGTGAAAGGAAAAGAGGTTACCAAGGAAGTTGTTACAAAAGAGAGTGACCCTTATAACCAAGTAGAAGAAGGCTCGGTCTTAAAACAGCTCAAAAAAATCGAAGCTCAAGTCAGCATTTAGGATCTCTTGATGATGT
>CATIWM010246019.1:0-16926 GCA_949671775.1 Mallotus repandus
AAATATATAAATAATACTCCTATTATATATTTTTGTTAAAAAGATTTTATGATCACACTATAGACAATAATACTATTGCGAGGTTAAAGTTATAGTTATAAAAAGTTAATTCAAATTAAAATTAAATTTTTAGCATCAGAAAAGAAAAAAGAAAATGTGTATTAAATTTTAAATGTGTCTTAAATTTTATTACTTAAATAGTAGCCAAATAAAATAATAGGTGCTCATTCACTGGGGACAGATGGTTAGTTACCATCTCATGATAGTAGGTTTGTTACGTGATCTCCCAAAACCCTAAAGATAGATACACCTCATAACAAAAAAATAATAATAAAAAATAAAAATAAAAGAAAATAAAATAGAGATAGAAGGAGAGAATATACAAGAATTTACGAATATGATAATTAAATAAGTATCGATGGGGGACTCTTTGCAAACCCTGATGCCCCTGTCGTTGCTGCTTTAATTTTCGGCTAAGGATGTTGTCAGGAATCGTCCAGCTCTTCAGGATTCCTATTTCAGTTATGCTGATTTTTTCTCTATAAAACTTGATCCTCCTCAGGTCGTTTCTGCAAAAGCTGATATCCCACAATTGTCAACAGGCTTGAAATCCTACGCATCGGTTGTCATTCAACAGAATATCTCTCTTCCACAACGTCCAACAATTCACGGTTCTTACCAAGTGGTAAAGATTAATTCTGACCTATATAAGAAATGTCTTGCCGTCTGTCAGCACTCATTAATTGGATGTGTTGTTAAGGCAATACACCTAGGACCTTAGCTAAGATAAAAGAAAAGTTGGCTTCAGTTTGGAATCTAAAATCAAATTGGTGTCTGATCTCTTTGGGCATAGGATTTTATCAAATCCTTCTCTCGACTGAACAAGATAAAGATGTGGTTTGGGGTCGTGGTTCTTTAATTTTAAAGCCTGACATATTACGTCTTCAGTGTTAGACTCTAGGTTTTGATCCGTTCAAAGAAAAATCCACTTCAACCTAATTATGGGATAGATTTTACTTGTTACCTTAGGAGCTGTGGGATGCTCAAATTCTAGCTGATATTGCTCGTAACATTGGTGTGCCTTTGCGTATTGATAGAGCTACTTTAGATGGAGATTTTGGACATTTTGCTAAGCTACTGGTTGATGTTGATTTGTCGACACTAGTTAAGCATCAATTGGTACTCGATTGAGATGGTAATTTGTTTGATATTGATTTTTATTATGAGAATTTACCTTTGTTTTGCAGTCCTTATTAATCTATTGGTTATAGTTCCTCTTTTTGTCGTCTATATAAAACCAAGGTTAATAAGAAAACGTCCTTACCTCCTCGTGAAATAACATAAGGCCGATATTTGGTTAGGAAGGTTTAGCGACATAAGTCCATTCTTGCTTCTAGAGATAATTATAAATCATCGGATAATAAAGGGAAGTCTATTCAGGACTGTGAAGATGGAACTTCTTCTAATAATGGAGTGTTTCCTTCAGCTTTACTTGAGGAACAATTACCTAAATCCAGTGCGGTTAATATTTATATTCAGGATATCAAGGATGCAGCTATTCCAGAAGATCCTCAGGATGCATTGCGTCTTATCTCTATTGAACAATCCTCTCCCAATCATGTCAAAGTGATTCAGGAATTATATAATGTTGGTACGCAGAATTGAGCAGATTTGGTTGAACAAGTTAATGTAGCCAAAGATGATTGGAAAACCGTGAGGCATAAGAAAACTCCATCTAAACAGGTCAAGCTTACGGGAAACAAGCCTGTCACTAGGGCTAATTCTTGAGTTTTACAATGAAAGTCCTCTTTTGGAACTGCAGGAGTTTGGGTAACAAGGCAACCCAACTCACCCTCTCTAACTTTTGTAAAACTCATCATCCTGATGTTATATGTCTTGTCGAACCTAATGTTGAATTTTAGAGTATAAATTCTTAGTTTTGGTACTCTTTGAATCTTTCTTTTGTAGCTGACAACCCTTCTTCTAATATTTGGGTTTTGATTTCTTCAGCAATTGGTGCTGAAAATGTCTCTTTTCTTTCTAGTTTGGATCAACAAGTCACTATTCAATTTTATTTGGAGAATGACTGGCATTTTGTCACTTGTGTTTATGCTGATATTTTGTCCCCTCGTAGATGTAATCTTTGGAATAATCTTTTGCAGCTGTCATCCCTTTGCAATTGTAATTGGTATATGCTTGGGAATTTTAATTCCTATTTTGGTGCTCATGAAAAATTAGGTGGTCGTATTCCTTCGACTCGTTCTTGTACAGATTTTGTTTCTGGTATGAATAACTGCTCTCTTTATTGGTTGGACACTCGTGGTTCTTTTTTTACTTGGTCAAACAATAGAATGGGTAATCAGTGTAACGACATCTATCTTGGTAGAAGTTTTGTAATGATTCGGCCCTTGGGTTTTGGAGGTCTATTGATTGTTCTACTCTTGCGAGGCATCAATCGGATCATCATCCAATTCTTTTAAGCTGTCATCAATTGCTTTCTATTAGTCACCGGCCTTTTCACTTTTATTCCATGTGGATTGATCACTCTCAATTTCATTTAGATGTTAAGAATTTCTGGAATACTCTTGTTTTGAATGGAAACCCTATGTTTATGCTCATGAAAAAGCTCAAGCTTCTTCAGGTTTTCTTAAGGGAGTGGAATAAAAATGTATTCGGTCATTTGGATGCTAATATTTCCCACGCAAAGCAATCTTTAGCTGCCATTTAGTTTGACATTGAAGCTAATGGTTTCTCTGAAATTCTTCATACTAGAGAATTAGAAGCTCACCAACACTTGCAATCTTTACTTGACAATAAGAATAGCTTGTTGTAGGATCAATGTCGAGTGAAGTGGCTTCAGTATGGTAACCGAAATTCACATTTTTTTCATAGCCTTCTTGCTAGACGTCGGCCTCAGTCTGGTATTCACAGCTTAAATATTGGGGATTCTTTGGTTTCTGATGAGTTATCTATTCAGGATCATATTATTCAATTTTATTCTAATCTCTCCTCTGCTCCCAAGGTATATCATGATTTTTCTACGGTGCAAGGAATGATTCCTAATTTGGTTATGCAAGCTAACAATAATTCCCTTCTTAAAGTCCCTCTTGACTTGAAAATTAAAGAAGTGGTGTTCTCTATGGACCCTTATAGTGCCCCAGGCCCGAATGGTTTCACTGGATTATTTTTCAAAAATTGTTGGGATTTCATTGGTCCTAATGTTTACTCAACAGTTATATATTTTTTCCAATTAGATTCAATTATGTCTGGTATGAACTCAAATTTTATGATTTTAGTTCCCAAAATTCTAGGTACAAACTCAGTGGAAAATTTTTGACCAATTATGTTGGAAAATTTTGTTTTCAAAATCATTACAAAAATTTTGGCTGGCAGGTTAGTTCCCATTGTAAGTAAAATTATTGCTTCTCATCAATTTGGCTTTATTAAAGGTTGTAATATTAAGAATTGTATAACAGTTGTATCTGAGTGTGTTAATTTACTTGATACTCGTTGTTTCGGTGGCAATATGGCATTAAAGATAGATATCCGAAAGGACTTTAATACTATGGACTGGCAATTCATTCTTACTGTCTTGAATAGCTTTGGATTCTCCACTACTTTTTGTCAATGGATTCGAGCAATTTTTAATTCGGCTCCTATTTCTGTTTTAATTAATGGCACTCCTAAATGTTATTTTGGTTGTTCAAATGGGGTTCATCAGAGAGATCCTCTTTCTCCATTGCTTTTCTGCATCGCTGAAGATTTTCTAAATAGATGGCTAGATTTTTCTTTTAAATCTAATCATTTAGTTCATATGCATGCTTCGTCTTCAGTTTCATGCCCTTCCCATCTTCTCTATGCGGACAATGTTCTTATTTTCTATCGTGCAATGAAAGCTAATATGCAGAAAATTGTTCAATTTTTTTATGACTATGGGTCCATATTAGGACAATATGTTAATTGGTCTAAATCTGAAGTCTTTTTCGGCAAGTATGTTTCTAATTTTCGCAGGAATGACTTGTGTTCTTCAGTGGGTTTTAAGCGTGGGTCTCTCCCCTTCATCTATTTAGGGGTCCCTTTGTTTGTTGGTGTGCCTAAGCGTAAGTGGTTGCAAGTTATAACCGACCGTATTTTATCAAAATTTGACAAATGGAAAGGTTTGACTCTGTCCATGGCGGGTCGTTTGGCTCTCCTTAATTCGGTGATTTATAGCTCTTTTTTACATTCCTTCATGGTTTATAAATGGCCCATTCACTTGTTGAAATATTTAGAAAAGGCTATGCGAAATTTCTTGTGGATTGGTGATATCAAGAAAAAGAAGTTAATCACAGTGAAGTGGGATCAATGTTGCGCTCCCCTTGAAGAAGGTGGACTTAATCTCAAAAAATTCTCTTTGCTAAATAAGGCTCTTTTATGCAAATTGGCTTGGAGAGTTAACTGTGACTCGAGTTTCGTCTTTAAGTTTCTTAGAACTAGTTTTCTTTCTTCTAGTAAGAGACCTTATGTTCTTACCTCTTCCATTTGGTCTTCAATTAAGTCTTACTATTTGGAGTTGCAAGATTCAAGTCAATGGATGGTATATGCTAATTCTTCTTTGAGCTTTTAGTTTGATAACTGGCTTGGATATAAAATTATGGACCAAGTTCAAGTTCCTTCATCTCACTTTAAATTTCTGCATGCCACTATTTCAAATTTATATTTTAATGATTCTTGGCATCTTCCGAACTCTTTTGGTATGTCTTATCCTAATATTGCTGCTGATATTCAAAGTGTGGTTTTTTCTTCTGAATCAGTTGATCAATTTGTTTATCGTTTCTCTTCAACTAGTACTCTAACTTGCAAGCATGCATATAATCATTTTAGATCTTTGTTGCCTAAAGTTGCTTAGAGCAAAGAGGTTTGGAGGCATTATCTCCCTCCATCCTGTTCCTTCTTCATTTGGCTAGCACTTCATTGTCAGCTTTCCTCTATGGAGCATCTTCAGTTAAAAGGAATTATTTTAATTTCTCGATGTTGTCATTGTGGCCAAGCTGAGGATTCCATGGAACATGTTTTAGTTAAATGTTCCTATGCTTCTTCTTTATGGTTTGCACTTAGTAGTTTATTTGGGACCTCTATTGATTTATCTTCTTCTTTTCGGCATCTGTTTGTTAAAGCTACTAAGGTATGATTCTCCTCTCAACTCTTGGTGTTATGGATGGTTGGTGTTCATGCTACGACTTGGGGGATTTGGCATGCTAGGAATAGTTTGTTATTTAAGGATTCTCTTATTTCTATTTCTAGCTCCTTGCGTTTTATTTATCAGAGCATTAAGGACACAGAGGTTTTTCATTGTGGTCATATGCAAAATTTGCATTCTGAATTTCTAATATTATGACGTTTAAGGATTGCTGCTATCCTGCGCAAATTGCCTACGGCTTTTCCTGTTGTGTGGTGTCGACCTCCACCAAGATGGGTTAAAATTAATTGTGATGGGGCTGCTTTAGGCTTGCCTAGAAGAGCAGCTGTTGGTGGTGTTCTCCGTAACTGTCATGGTTCGGTTGTCGCCTCTTTTGCAGCTCCAGTTGGTATTAAATCTGCTCTTGAAGCAGAATTATTAGCTGTTACTCTTGCTGTTCAAAAAGCTTCAGACCTTCGGTTGTCTCCCATTTGGATAGAATCTAATTCTATTCTTGTTGTTAAACTCTTGTTGTCTCGTTGTGCAGATGTCCCCTAGTTTGTTCGTGCTTCATGGCAGAATTGCATCAATCAGTTGAGTACAATGCAAACTCATATCAGTTATGTTTTTCCTGAAGAGAATCAAGTTGTAGATAAACTAGCCTCTATTGGACTTCAGCAATGTCAATGTTGGTCAACTTATCCCACTTGTTGTCATAGATTAATGTTTCAGGATGCTTTTAGTTTGGAAACCTATAGGTTTCGTTAATTTTTCTTGTGTTTGCCTTTTTTTTTTGGTTCTTTGTAAACTCTTATATTTTTTTCTTCATTTAATAAAGGGATGGTATCTTAGCATATGATGAGAGTGCTAAGGGTGTACCAATCTAATTGGAATGCTCCGGTGTACTTTCTAATGCTTTGTCCTATAATTTTATATAAAAATAATGCAATATTTATCAATTTTTCTCCACTCAATTAAAAAAAAAAAAAAAAAAAAAAGAGATGCTGCCATAACCACAACCCATTATCAGACACCACTTATCTAGTCATTTCAATTTTCATCATGCTAGTGGTCCAATCAATAAAATTATTTATACAGTCCCCATTATTTTTTCTTAATTAATCAATTAATTTTAAAAATAATAAAACAAAATAGCAAATTTCCTACATCTAGTACTATTTCATCCACACCCTTGAAAATCTTACAAAGTACAAAACAGCCCGAAACTTCCACTAAATTGAACCCTTTCGTCCAAAATTGTACTTTACATTGAGAAATTTCTAAAATATATTTTTTTATTAGAAAGATTTAAATTTAGTTAAGGACAGCTTTCCTTGTTATTCTCTATATAAACAGCTCCTTATCATCATCTTTTCCCCTGAAAGAGAGATAGAGAGAGAGAGAGAGACCGAGTCGACTCAGTTCCCGCGTTTCGATTCGACTAGGATTCCGGTTTTCGGTTCTGTGTTTTAGAACTTGTTTGTCTGGAGGTTGAGAGTGTGTGAGATTTTTCTAAGGTAAAATCTATCTTTTGATTCTGTGTTGTTTTTATCCTTGTTTTTGCTAATTGTGAGCTCTAATCTGATCTCTGCTTCTATGCTCTGTTCGAGTTATCCACGATGTCCTTTTCTCGTCTGCTGCACTTGAAATTTTGGCTAAATGTAGCATTGTGCGAAATTTTTTTCTGAATTGTCAGTTTTTGTTGATTTTTTAATGAATTTTAAAGGATTTTGGTGGTGATTTATCAGATATTTTCTGTATTGTGTTAGATCCAGTAATTGGAAAATTTCGCTCTGTTTTTCCTTCATGATCCAATCAAGATATGGTAATTAGAAGTTGAGATCTTTTCTTATTAAAATTGTTTAGCAAAAATTGTATTATAGTTGAAATTTAATGCTTACTGTTCTATTTTCGTCTAGTTTTTTTGGAAGTGTAATGACAACTTTTTGTTTTGATCTTTTTTTGTGTTTGAGTAGTAAGTTTAAAGAAAACCCATTGGCTGTTCATCTTTGAGAATGTTAAAGGTGCAGTCTTTTGTTTATTCTGTGCATGCCCATTGTGGGTTATTTTACACCCATGTCTGAAAAAGTCAAAGCAATTGGATTGTGTGTCCTTTATGAATCAGTAACCTATGGCTAATAAAACATTCTCATTTCCAACTTGTTTTTTAGCTGGAATTGTTTTATTCAGCAGATCTATAGGTGTTACTGCAAAGCATGTTTTGATCTTTTGGTTTTATGCATAAAGATAAGATGAAATTCTGCTGTTGAGAATGTTTTGTGTTCTAAAATCTGCATCAATGTGTGTGTTAAATTTGAGCTTAGTTTCTGACATAAAGTATACAGGTAAAGGAGGGGGCATATCACAATGAAGGCACTGATTCTTGTTGGAGGGTTTGGGACACGGTTGAGGCCGTTGACTCTTAGTTTTCCTAAACCACTTGTTGAATTTGCTAACAAGCCTATGATCCTGCATCAGGTATATATTTGCTTGTATTTTTTTTTTTTTAATTTCCAAGTCTTTGAGATCCATGATTGACGAGCAATATGTTTTATAGAATCTTCAAATCCTTAGGATCTTTTAATTGCATTGCATGTGCTCCGCTTTGCCTTCTTCTCCTAGTTAATGGCTTGAGTTGGAGTTCCTTGCAGATTGAGGCTCTCAAGGCAGTTGGAGTTACTGAAGTTGTTTTGGCTATTAACTACCAACCAGAGGTATAGAATGAATCCCTCCCTCCCCTCCTGCCCCTGCATCATTTCCAAGTTAAATTAATGATTAGAATGCTGATTTAGATGAACTTTGTTTAGGTGCTTGTAGTGGTGACTGTTGCTTTATCTCCTTGCAGGTGATGTTGAACTTCTTGAAGGAATACGAGACAAAGTTAGGAATTACGATCACATGCTCACAAGAGACTGAGCCACTTGGCACCGCTGGTCCTCTGGCTCTAGCTAGGGACAAATTGATTGATGAATCAGGTGATCCATTTTTTGTTCTCAACAGTGATGTCATCAGTGAGTACCCACTCAAAGAGATGATGGAGTTCCACAAAGCCCATGGAGGGGAAGCTTCCATTATGGTGACCAAGGTAAACACTCCACTTGCTATCATAGTATTCAGTCAATTGTTCCCTGGTGGATGTTTTGAAACTAAAGATGCTGTCAATTGGTTAAAATAATTTCTTTTTTTATTTTAGGTTGATGAGCCATCAAAATATGGTGTTGTAGTTATGGAAGAATCCACAGGGAAGGTTGAAAGATTTGTAGAGAAACCAAAAATTTTTGTTGGCAACAAAATCAATGCTGGAATTTATCTGTTGAATCCCTCTATTTTAGATCGAATTGAACTGAGGCCCACATCAATTGAGAAAGAGGTGTTCCCAAAAATTGCAGCTGATAAACAGCTTTTTGCAATGGTCCTTCCAGGGTTTTGGATGGACATTGGACAGCCAAAAGATTACATTACTGGCCTGAGACTCTATCTAGATTCATTGCGAAAGAATTCTTCACCTAAGTTGGCCACTGGCTCCCACATTGTAGGAAACGTTTTGGTGGATGAGACTGCTAAGATTGGAGAGGGATGCTTGATTGGACCTGATGTTGCAATAGGTCCGGGCTGCGTTGTTGAGTCAGGTGTCAGACTGTCTCGCTGCACTGTGATGCGTGGTGTTCGCATCAAGAAGCATGCCTGCATATCCAGCAGTATAGTAGGGTGGCACTCTACTGTTGGGCAATGGGCTCGCATAGAGAACATGACAATCCTTGGGGAGGATGTCCATGTATGTGATGAAATTTACAGCAACGGAGGTGTGGTTTTGCCCCACAAAGAGATCAAATCAAGCATTTTGAAGCCAGAGATAGTTATGTGAGGTAATGGGGTTGAATTGTGTAGAATATGTTTTCTCTTTAGTTCAGGGACAAGTTAAATGCATTTGGTTCTTTTTTTCCTTCCTGTTTATCTTGTTTCCAACTGTATAACACAGTTTCTTTCAAGTTTGGATGATGTGAGTCAAAGTTGCTGCTAAGTGTCTTGTCTGCAATTGGAGGGCATAAGTGTGATCCTGGTGTGAGAAATGTTGCTTAGCTATGTATATAGAAATAAACACTCAATCCCTCAGATTTTCTGTAATTTATCAATCAATGCTAAAATTCTTTGCTTCTTGTTGGTCATGTCATGTTCTTTGCAATTAGTTGACTTTATACTGTAAAATTATTCTAAGTGAAGTGAGTGTCGGTGGCATAAATTACGAATATTTTAAGGTCATCTAAATTCTACATTATTTCCACTGGAGGAATCACAAATATTTAAGGACCTCCTATCATTTTAACTCCAAAAAAGATTTATTTTTTTTCTCTTCTTATTCCATATATTCTGACGGTCCCATTAGGCCTGCATCTTGTAGTTGATATTTCTGTGAGGAACAAGATCTTACACCTGGAACATGATTCCCTCCATACTTTATGTGACAAAAGGTGCCATTTTTATCCATGAACACTTTTAATTATCAAAAGAATTTGGCTAAATGCATGATTTCACCCCCTCTAAACTTTGTCCACTTATTCCATAACACCTTTTAAACTATCAATTTAATATATTATATCTTTTAATCTATATTTTCTAACTTATTTAATTTTTAATTTTTCCATTATAGAGGTGAAATGGTTTCAACCTTTAAGTTTAAAGGTGTCATAAAAATAAAAATTTTATTTTATGGATGAAATAAGTTTAAATGTAAATTTAGATATATAATATATATACTAGATCTCAGTGAAAGTTATAGGGTGAAATTGATTAATTTAATAAAGTTTAGGAGTGAAATTGTGCATTGAGCCAAAGAACTTGCATCTTGATGTTATTATGCCTAGGAAATTTTGGGAATCAATTTGTCATTTCTGCTTTATCCAAAAGTCTCAACCTTACAGATGATTGTGGGTCGTGACACTAAAGTGAAGGATAAGTACTTCATAGACGTACGCATGGTGGACCCAAAAGTGAAGCTGCATATATCTTTGTTATCTTCCACAAGTCACATAAAATAGAGCCAGAGACCATCGTAAATTAAAGTTGGGGACGTGACCAATTAATATACATAAATATATGTGAAAGATATGGAAGGTGGAAATTGGGGTCCCAAATTGATAACATTGTTGGCTTTTTGTGGTGCAAAATTCTGTCGAGGGACTGTAGTTTATCAAGTTCATTTCAAGGGTCCTGGCTAGCTATATCATTCTTTTGTGTTTCTACTGTTAACTGCTTGTCCATTTCTGGCCTTAAATCAGTCAACAAGAAATGAAGTCATGTTAATTACATCTGTAATCAACAATGCCATGCCACAAATTCTTGAAGAACTTCTCTGTGATATCATGAGATATCATATTCACTCCATATCATAAAGTCTATTTTCATTTAATTTTTTTTTTCTTTGAAAAAGAAAATAGCAATATATACAATATTATATTAATATTTTTTTAAGTAATTATCTTGCATAAGTACTTCAAAGGTCCCAGCTAATCCAGATCGAAACAAGTGAAGCTGATAAAAACGGTAACAGTCTTTTAGTATATATTTTTCTGAACACAAACTTGAATTCGAAACTTTATTTAAGAATATTTAAACTTCTTACCATATTCATCAAAATTTTATATTGCTATTTTACCTTGTTTTGAAAACTTTGAGAAACCATATTAAGAAGCACATTCAAATGGCATAGTTTCCACAAGGACGATCACTAGAATGCAACAAGAATATTACTACACTACTGTTTAACAGAAAAAAGTAGTGGAAGGACCAAAACATCTCTTAATTTGCCTCAATCTTGTACACTGCAAGAAAATAGGGTATTTGTGTTACAACACAAGAACGAAAACAAGTTTTGGTGTTGCAACACAATAATAGAAACAATCAAAACTTGTGGGTTGGATCAAGAATTTTGCTATAGAGAAGACTGGGAAGGGATGGTTCTGACATTTCCAAGAAAACTGGAAATATTCCAGAAATAACAATATTTACAAGGTTAAATGAAGTCAGTGTGATGGATGTTGGATAAGTTCATAATCATACGTTGGCCAAGAGCCAAAACATAACATGAGAAGATATGGCAAGAAGAAACCAGGAGATAAATGCAAAGGCAATGGAGATTTGGAACTTGCTGCATGGGAAATAGGGTGGTGCTTTGCAGTAATGCAAGTCTCTTGTGTACAAAATTGTGACTCCAGCAGATGCACAAGCTGCTGCAAGTGATAGAATAGATGTAACCTGAAATATAAGTGCTATCATTAGAACATCAGTTAGATGCTTATTGACGTATATGAATGAGTAAAGAGATCTCAAATTTCAGAAGTGGAACCAGAAGCATAAAATCTAGCTCTTCACCAGAGTGGTGATGCACGACAATCTACTGTGAAATACAAACATAAAGAACTTGTAATATCTCCAGATAAAAGTAGTGCTAGGCAAAAAACATCATGTATGACTTGAATTGGAATATGAATATCTTAAGGTTGCCTAGATCAGTAACTGAAATTTTTGAGACATGATAGAGGAGCAGCTAGTAGTAAGAAAGGGTACAAGAAGGGATTTCAAACAATTTACTCTTATGCAACTTTGCATTACCAAGAAGGAACCAAAGGATCTGCCCAATAAGTTAGTGAAATTCTCATGACCATATAATGCAACCTAGGACCTCACATAGACAGTATAAAAAGCTAGATGAGATGATTCATTCAAATCCATCTATTAGGCCAACACCACATGTAGCTATTAAGGAAAAAAGCCAAGACGACAAGGTGTTCCAGATGGTGGTCCATCCTGATCAATGACAAATTTCTATTTGAGGGACAGAAGCTGGGATGGAAGGAAGACATGGGAAGAGGGAGCTAAGAACCATATGACTTGAATCCACATTCAGTCTTGGTCAGTCAAATCAACCCTAGTACAGAAGAGAAAAAAATAAATACACCATGACCAACCCTAAAGCATGGATGATTGAAACATACTGCACAAGGCTTATCTTCTCCTTTTCAAGTGTTTTGCATTCTGTATCAAATTTCTCAAATTTAAAGCTTATTTAAATCATTGCCTTGAACGAGAAATGTGCATACACTATTTCACTTAGTAAAAGACTTTACCAATCATTTGATGTTATAATTTTTAATTGCTCTTGCAGTAGACACTTTTTCATCCTGTCAGTGATTTAATTGTTATCTGCTTACATGTACCTAGATATGACCCTTGATTTGACAGACATCATGGGCGAGCATTCGTACAAATAAGCCTTAACATAAGCATATAATTAACATACTTACCCAGTCACCAACAACAAATAAGCTCACTAAGACGGGATTTTGCAGGTTTCTCTTTGATCTCAAAGCATGCATATCAAGGCATGCAAGTCCAAAACTCCAAAGAACTTGAAGCCCCATTGATGCAATCAAATAGCTGAATTCAATACACAAATGTAAAAACTGTATTACCATCATATGTATATAAAAAAAATAATAATCATGCACTGTTAAAATGTGTACATGCACTGTTAAAATGTGTACTGGAGAAAGCATGAAATAGTGTGGCCAACATGCATGAGTAGCAAATGCCACCTTGTATGTAGACTTGTATAGACGAATATTTAGATAGACATGCACATGGGCATGTCTTCAGTGACATTCAAAAATTCTAATATCCCCATGGCCATGAAAGTAAAGTCCGAATTCTCATATAAAATATGCATAGGAACATTGTTAGACCCTTAAGCCACTTGATGGGCATGTATGGTGTTAAGATCTAGACCCCCAAAACAGTGAATCTCTTGAAGGATGAAATGAAATTGCCCTTCATGCTTATGGATAACCAGAAATTCATGGTCAGGAACACATAAGAAAAATGAAGGATTAACATATGAAGTCAATACCCTGAACAGAGATCCAGGAAAACTAAGATTACCAGGGAAAGTAATAGAATGAAGGCTGTTTAACTTTATATTTGTCTACTTATGCCTGAAGGCCCTGAAGTCAGGCGGAAATCTATGATCCATTTAACCGAATCATTTCACCAACAATAACCATATAGCTAAAAGAAAATAACACTCAATAACATACCAAAAGAACTCCCACACCATTGAATCTTCACATAGCATTGCCAAATAGCAACAAACTGGTTCCTAGCTCTAATTTTGGTCACCCTATCAAACCCATCACCCTTAGGGATAGAACAAAAAACCAAACATGTTCAATTGCTGTCAACTTCATTGAATTGAGCTACATAGAGAATATTGATTTGGTGACGCTGTCATGCTAAAGAATATAGAATAACTAAAATCAGTGAATGCATTATGTATCATCACACACCTACTGAAGGAACACACTTCTAATAGATGGTCATGATTCCTTCTATGTCCCCGGTCAATGGTATAATTTGGTCATGCTTGGTTCTTATTTTGATAGATAAACAGACAATCCTTCCAAACCTGAAATATCATCTACACTCTAACACCTTCTAAAACCACAAAAAGGAACATGCATTGCTCATCATAGATAGTTACATAGTTTTGCAAAGAGTCAAAACAGTTCAAAGGAAAGAAGACATTTATGAAGAGGCATCCTTCTCTAAACAGTTAATGACAAAGATAACAAAGTAAAAATCTCCAACAATATAATAGAAGCAGAACCTCATTGAGACGCAAAGAAAACATTACTGTTACATCAACCAACGAGGCAAGCACTGATTGCCAAATAATCCAAATGACTGAAATTATAGCACAATGAAAAAAACTGCCTGCTCTCCTTTTCCATAAAGAATTCTGACCAAATCCACTATTCCCCTTTCTAGAAACACCACAAAGTAGCCATTCCAAATGGACTAGAGGTCAGTAATGTAAAATAAAAAGAAAAACTTTATCATGGTAACAGGTAACCCATATAAAGAGACATCAGGATTGTTGGCATTAATCTAGCTGAAGACTGCCCTAGAATAAATGTCTTTACTATATAAGTAATGTTGATCTTGCAAATATGCTTATAAGTACAGTCCTTTTATATTTCCCTGCTTTTTACCACATTTCTCCATCAAGTCGACCCAAAACTCAGTTTGCTGTTTTCCTACCATGACATTGCTCAAAAATTGGGATTTACTGATAACTCATTTAAGCACAGAGCGCTTGTTTCCAGTATAGATTATCTGCATCATTGTAAAGTTCCAGCATAGATTATCTACATCATTGTAAAGCTCCTATTACCAGACTAGCTAATGCTAGGAGCCATAACAAAATTGTACTAATCAAATGGAATTCTAGCCAGTCCAAGACAAATCATCATCACACATATCGATTCCCAGATAATAAATGTTTGAATATCAAAAGCAAATTCACACCCATAAAAGAACAATAAAAAGAGAAGAAAAGAGAAATGAAATTACCAGAAAGCAGTGGAGTTGAAGAATCCACGAGCAGAGACCATAACTGCAATTGAAGCAGCTGCAAACACAAATTGGCCGACTCTAAGTCCCAATCCACTCACTCTCCCTGGACTCCCAAACAGGTTCTTCATCTCTTTCTGTCTCTAAAAACGAAAAAGAAAGAGACTTTCTTTCTCTTTAACAAACCAACAAAAGAAAAAAAGCGAAACACACCCTTTTATAACAAAAAGAAGACTGAACTTTTGGTTTTGGGTGCTTTTACAAAAAGATTAAATCTTTTTTTTTTCTTTATGAAATGCAGGACTTCTTGTGAAGCTACAGAACAGAAGTGGGTTTTGCTTAGATTTGGATTTGGGTTTTCATATGTTTTAAGGATCTCTCTTAAATTCTATGGAGTGTTCTTACATTCTTCTTCAAAAATGACACTTTTTCTTTAATTTTTTTTTACTTCAATTATAAAAAAAGGAAAAAAATTGACCTCTCTGCTTTCAATTTTTTCACATTGCACAATTCTACTAATTTTTTGACACATTACAGCCTTTCACTTTCAATTTCAAATACATTGCAAAATTAACAGTTAAAAATATCCAAATAAATTCCTGTATTTATAAAAAATTTCTATTTAATTCTTTTAATTCCTGTATTTATTAATAATTAAGTCCATACAATTGCTAAAATGTTTCAATTAAACTTATAAAAATTATGTCATATTTTAATTATGCATTAAATATTTATATAAATAACACAAAATAAATTTTTAATCAATAAAAAATACATGAATTATTTAATAAATAAAATATTAGTAAAAAATTATAATATTTTTCAAATTAAAATAAATAAAATATTATTATATACAATCATCTCTCTTACAATTAATGTTTAATAAATTAATAATTCTATTAATTAAAATATTAATTTGAGGAAGATACTTAGGTGATTTTATTTTTTACCTGCTTTAATTTATTTTACTTTATTTTTATCACTATAGGATAAGAGTATATTTTATAATTAGCGATAGTAATTAGTAAAGTACACTTTACTTCATAAAAAAGAAAGTAACTGTATGAAACATCTTAATTTATTATATTAATATCTTTAGAGTTATAAAATTTAAATTTATAATATTCACTAGTATTTTATTTATTAAATATCTCATATATTTTTTATCAATTAAAAATTTATTATGTATAATTTTTGGCATATTTTTATTAATACTATAAATATTTATGTACAATTAAGATATGTCATAATTTTTATTACTATATATATTTTTACTATTATAAATATATTAGAATTAGATGATTGACATCTTAATGATATAAAAAGTATATATTTTTAAAAAAAATTTAATCAATTTAATTGAATTATTTTAGTAATTGTATGGACTTAATTGTAAATAATAAAAATTATAAGAATTAAATAGAAAATTCTTAAACTTATAGAGACTAATTTGAATATTTTTAACTTTCAATTTTACAATAAAGCTCAATGTGCGACAAGTTAAAAATGAAGGGATGCAATGTATCAGAAATTAAAAGTGACGAGTGTAATGTGTCAAAAATTTAATAGAAAGTTGCAATATGAAAAAACTTAAGAGTACGAGGCGAAAATATGTTTTGCCAAAAAAAAAAAATTATAGTTGCCTATCATATCATGGCTTGCACTTCCCCTTACATTTTTCTTTTTCTTGAAAGGTTCAAACCAATTTGAACTCCTTCAATTTTTATATTTTGATTTAATTGGTTTTTTTTGAATTGTTATTTTTAATTGAATTCTTAAATTACTGTTTTTTTTAAAATTTTATTACTAAATACCAATGTGTTTCACATGAGAACAAAAAAAATTTAGGTTCATGATAATAATAAATTAATAAATATATACTTCGATACAATTAATAATTTTTTTTGAAACAATAAAAATGTTATTTATTTATATGATATTTTAATATTAAAAACTTTATATAGTTATAATTAATTACAATTTTGTTAATTATTTTATTTAAATAATTATACAAATATTCACAAAAGAATATAAACATTAGAAACATAAAAATTTGAGAATTCAATTAAATATAATAATTCATTAAAAATCTATTGAATGAAACTCAAAAAAAAGTTTAGAGATTTTAAGATGATTCAACCTAAATATTAATACAAATATTGATATGATGTAGAAATAATTTGATGAAAAATTTGTTCAAATTGAAGGGATGCTAAATTAAAAAAAGAAAAATCAGAAAAATTAAAATTTAAGAACTCAATTAAAGACAAAATTCAATAAGAATCAATTGAAATAATCGAAAAGTTCATGAATTAGTTTGCGTCTTTTTTAAAGCAGCAACTTTGATTTGCTTTTTATTTGTT